>JABSSZ010000855.1:0-91577 GCA_013755755.1 Fusarium sp. NRRL 25184
AATATATACGATGTATGATTCTATGCCTGGCGTTGATTTGGAAGGGCTCTGAAGATGCTGAAAGAGGATGGGTCTGTCTGATATGTCAAAGAAGAATACAAGACCTATAAACCGTTATAATGTGCCGTCACGCAGGCATATCAAGCTATGTTCCAGTAATATATATTAAACTACAGTGAATGCTTGATTCACTTAACTGACCAACCTGTATTTGCTTATCCGTAGCGGCCAAAAAGCTGACATACCCATGTAAGCTCTTGCCCCTGTTCATAACAGCCAATCACAGAATCTTATGCTTTGTATGGAGTACTATTAGCGATGATCTTCAACCCCGCAGCTGACAAGAGACATCATGTCTTTGCATCTATTTCTCGCCACTTGAATCTTACTCCTGCAACTAAATCGAAAATGTCATCCGCAGTGGACATTCAGTCACTGCCTTCAGAAGTTCTTGGGAATATTCTTTTCTTTGTGCGCAACGAGAAAAACGGCCAAGGCTCAATCGAAGAGTGTCGCTTAGTTTCACGTTGCTTCAACAATGTTGCATCGCCATTGCTCCTCACCGAAGTTTCTGTTTGTCTTACCTCGAAATCCTTCTCTCGCTTAGAAAATATTTGCTATCACCCCATTTTTAGCAAGTCAGTGCAAAAGGTCACCATAGTCATGTCTTACTACGAAAACGAATTAGCCTGCATTAGGCCACTGTTCATGCTCGAAGCTAAGGCTAGACTGCTTCGACATGTAGAGACCATGGAGCGGACGAGATCATACCGTAATAAATATCCTCACACAGAAGCGCAATCTCAGTGGTTGTCAAATATGGCTTGGAGAACAGAACCTGAATACGAACCACCTTTCAGTGACCCAGTCGACGAAGAATCACCAACACCTACCCAAAAGCTATTTCTCAAGCTTTATGATCTGTACAAAGAATTGTACAATGACCAAGAGAAACTTCGAGAGGGCCAAAACCACATCAACCGGTTATGCGCCGCTTTGAGCTCCTTGTCCAACCTGGTATCCTTGGAGCTGAACGACATGAAAAATATGGGAGGCATGGAACGCTTGGATGCTGCTGACTTTGCTCATACTGGATATGATCATACAATACTACAGCACTTCAGCCCTGCCTTGCGCAAGTCAAGATGGTGCGGCTCCTTCAAGACGATTTACACTGCAGCTCCACCCCTCGAGATGCTCGGAACGTTGTGCTCTGAGCTAGCAGACAAAGGCCTGAGACCTAGGACAATTATTCTCCGTTTGGTTCCTCCGCCCAATATGCAAGCCTGGCAACTGTCACCATCGCAGCAGGCAGGTGTAAAGAACCTGATTGCTCAGACCACGAAATTAGCACTGTATGTGGATTTCGGGGCACGGAGCTATGAACTCAAGGATAATCCTAGGGACGAAATGCTTGCACTTTGCTCCATTACTCAGTCATTTATGAGCGCACCTCATCTTGAGGATATTCATATCGGATTTATCGGTTATCCCCCTCTCAATCAAAGACCAACAGTTTCTTTGGATGATATCCTGCCAGTCGATCTTTCGTGGCCACGGCTCCAGACTCTGAGCCTACATAACCAGCCCCTCGAAACGGCGGAGATAAAGTCCCTGGTTTCTCGACATCAACAGACCTTACACAGCTTAGAGTTGCAGGCTTGCTGGTTGCTTGAAGGCAACTGGGATACTATCAAGGAAATCATCCAAGATCAACTCACCATACAGAAAAGCAGTATAAAATACCCACAAGGAGGAAATCTGAACTAGCTAAGGGATGCAATGCCATTAATTAATAAACTGGCTAAAGTAATCTGAAATACTAGAAACGTCGCTTAGGCCTGCTGCGAAACCAAGAATATTATCTGGGCGTATAACAACGATAGCTCCTGCAGCCAGGTCTATTCCATACTGTGCATGAGCGCTTCCATCTCCGTCATAGTAGCAATTACCCAGAGGAGGTCCGTCGAGAGCCGACCAAGAACTACCAGCAGAACCAGCCACGAGGGTTACAAGCCGAACCATGCCTTGGTATGAGTCTGCCAACTTCTCCAAACTGTTCCTAACAGTTCCGAATCTCTCTTTTGTCAGGGCCGTGTTACCAGCGAATACCACGATACTCCAGCGACCAGGATTTCTGTCCTGCAGAAGAGCATCGTAGAGACGTAGAGGGACGTTGATACCCGGACCACGAATAAGGGCGTCAGGACAACGGCGGCCTGTCGTCAGGCAAGTATCAAGAGTCGTTTGACTGAGGGCTGACTTGGCATATGAAACGCCAAGCCCAACGTTGAAGCTGATGTTTGCGGTAAAGGTTCTCCACAAGATCTCATCGGGGGTGAGTCCCAGGGCCTCGTATTGTGGAGGGATATCTCCAGAAATGACAGCCGAGGCTTCTGTATCAATTTGAATCAGCCGTGTCGCTGCTCCGTGCCGCTCCGTATGATATGTGTCGAGGACTGAGTCTTTGTACCAGCCTTTGACGGCTCCAGCCAACTTCCAGACCAAGTTAGTGGCGTCATGGATGCCAGTATTCATGCCTTGGGCAAATCCAGAGGAATGAATATGAGCAGCGTCTCCACCGAGCAGGACATACTTGTCCT
Source organism: Fusarium sp. NRRL 25184 (assembly GCA_013755755.1). Classification (NCBI taxonomy): domain Eukaryota; kingdom Fungi; phylum Ascomycota; class Sordariomycetes; order Hypocreales; family Nectriaceae; genus Fusarium; species Fusarium sp. NRRL 25184. Next base: position 2,604 of record JABSSZ010000855.1, read on the forward strand.
TTCGGAACAACTGTGTAACGCCCTGTCGAATCCTGTTGCAGAGTTAGCTGGATCCTGGGGAAACCTTAGCTCCAGAGAGGGTCCCTTTCTTACTTGTAATGGGTCCACCAGTCAAGCCTTTCAACTTGCAGCTTAAATGGCTTGAAAGCATCGATGGCTTCCTGGACAGCTTCACTCTCCGTGATGCCGTTGGGATACTTAGCCAGAAGATGCGGGGTTAAAGCATATCCGATACGGTTGGCGTCTTTATCGAGTTTGACCCATAAGACGTTCCCATGATCCTTTGTCTCGATCGAGGCAAACCCGAGGGATTTGCCTGGCATATCTGTTGTCATTTTCCCATCGATTCGGATCCATTCATAACTGGTCGATTGGAAGTCCATAGTAATATCGCTTAGTTGTCGCACAGATGACGCCCCTCCATCGGCTCCAAGGAGATATTTGCTTTCATTGATCAGCAGTCGCTTCAAGGCTCTCGCGCTGGGCTACATACCTGCGAACATGACTTTGACCCTTGTTTGGATGTTCAAGGATAGCAGTGATATGAAATCCATCGTTGAGAGAGGTGTCGATGCTGTAAGTCACTAATTTCCACCCGTACCAGACAGATTTGCCACATTTTTCGTAATGGGAGAGAAAGACCTCCTCAGAGTTACATTGACGAATGTTCAAAAGGTAGTCATGATAGCTAAGCTTGACGTGGTTAAACATATCGTTCCAGCCACGTTCGTTGACTCTTTTGCCCTCTCTGTAGTTGACGCTACTGCGGCCCACGAATCCCTTCTGGAGCAGGTCGCCCGTCACACCTAGAGGCTCGAGGAGCTCCAAAGAGCGAGGATAGAGCGTGGTGGCGCGGCCAGCGGCAACCTGAACGTTGCGCTCTCGTTTGTCTGGATGTAGTTATGAGACATGGCTGATAATGAAGTTATGTATTTCTGGATCGAGCTTAGCTTACCTAGCAAAATCGTGTCAACACCTTGCTTGGCAAGACCAATGGAAGTCAGAAGACCCATGGGACCGGCTCCAACAATCAGCACCTCTGTGGTGCTAGGGGGATTCATGATTGATCAGGCTATGGGGGCTTTAGAAGTGAGGTAAATTACACAGATATTTGAGGCGATGAAGTAGTGATCTAGGAGCTGAATGCAATGTGAATCGGCTCTTTTATATCGATCTTGGGAGACCGATTGAGTGAAATATCGTCCATAGTCTCACACCGCATGATGATATTGATTATTAGAAGCCCCGCAAAAAACAATTACTCGGAATCTCGGACTACTGCTAATCAGCCGCTTCTGACCCTATATTGGCCAGACATTTTCGTTTTCAGTATTGAAGTTGGCTGATCCTCCTTTGTTGACGACTACTACGGAGCTGATACCAGGCTTCTGTCCGAGTCTAGTCCGGAATAAGTAGGCGCGGGACACGTGCCGACGATTCCGCGGATAAGACTTATCCGCCGCTACTCCTACTACATCGTATTCTCGTCTTTCTCCAATACAACAGTCATCCTTACAAACCACTCACGAGACCCAAAAGGGGTAAACATAGATTCGGAGCCATCTGTGCCCAAGACATCACAGACAAGCTGTGCCGACCATCCAACATGGAGAAACCCGAGCGGGTGTACTCCGCCTGTAACCCATGCAGGCAAAAGAAACGCAAGGTTCGTCATGCTTACCCCAATCTCCAAATTGTTATTAACGCGTCATGGTTATTAGTGTGATGGCGAAAGTCCTCAATGTTCTCAATGCAAGTTGCGCGGAGCCGACTGTAGCTGGAGGCCACGTCAGAAACCATTCAGGTAGTTATATCCTGTTCTGCTGACATTCAAGACCTCGCCTGACTGACGTACCCCGATGTAGTATTGCACGACGTGATAGCACTTACATCCAATCCCTTGAAACTCAAGTTCAGCATCTCTCAGCCATCATTAAAGAGATGCATACTGGTTCATCGCTGGAGCGGAGTCATGTAATAGTTAATAATAACCCAGACCTTTTATGCCCGAGAATGCTCATAAACAGCCGTCCTTGTGCAAAGAGGTCTGAACTTGCGTTAGAGAACTTTGCCTTTCTCAACTGGAAATGGTCGGCTTTGCCAGGCGAGAAGTTGATATTTTCGGGCCCTGGCAAGTTCAATACTCCAGCACCTTCATCAATCGCAATATTTGCAACCAACTCAAGAACTTCTTTTCAAATACCCAGGGACAGAGCTCTTACTCTGATACAGATATTCAGTCAGCAGGTGGAGCTGAAGAACCGTATGATGGACTTTTTCCTGAATTCCATCAACATTTACTACCTATTTGTCGAGCCTTCATGGCTTTTATTTTATCCGTCCTTCCCTGAGAATGATCAAGAACTGCAGTTTCTATATAGCGCAATATTCGCTGTCTCAGCCCACTGCTTGAACATCTCAGCGGATTTAGAAAGCGCGTTGCTAGCCTATGCTGAGATGCTGGCTGAGTCGTGTTTTAGCCTGAAATCATCGTTACCTGTGATCAAGGCGACGTCGATTCTCGCTTGGTTCAAGCAAACCTTGTTTCATCGATCAGATGGCTTTGCATATCAATGTATGTCAAGGTTGGCTCCGCCCTGTAGTGAAGTCGGCTGATTATCCTAGATATGACTTTGGGGCTTTCTACACATGTTTACTTGGAAAGTTTATTTAACCCAGGCTCCGATACAGAAAATGAGATGAGTCGCAACGACCAAATCAAGACTTTCTGGTCATTAATGCTGGCCGAACAGTATGCTCCCATCGAACCTTCCAATTTTTCTTGTAAAGTAGATCACTTCTGATAAACATCTAGAACCTCAACACCAGGTCTCGGGATTCCACGAGCTGTCCTATGGGATACCGAACATATACCGCTCCCCGATGACGTTTTTCTTAACTCAAATGACCCATCAACACTATATTTTAGATACAACTGTCAGTTGCTACGGTTATACCAGACTCATATTGATGCCATGTAAGACATCTAACTGTCTCCGTATGCACTAGTGCTTATATCTTACTAGCTATATGCCAAGCTTTAAAAACCTATCTCAAGCAGAGCAAGAGGCGCAGCTACATCGAGCCTTAGAAGCCATAATTTCATTTAGGCATGAGGTTAAGCATCTGGAAATTACCGAATCCATTACACCATCATTACCGCAATCCGCGTTCTGGATAGCATACTATGCAGCTATAATCAATCTATTTCGGCCATTTCTTCAAGTCTCCTCGGCATACAAGTCCAATGATGGCATTACTCCACTTGAACGAGCGACTACCGCTGCCGATGCAGTGGCCGAGATCCTGAGCAGGTTGATTGGAGATGGGGCGACTAGGAATTTGCCACCTTTTGTTTTGAATCACGTTCTTCGAGCTGCACTTGTGCAATGTTTGAACATGACAGCGCAGGATAGAAAGGTCAGAGATAATGCCCAGAGGGATCTCAAAATCCTTAACACGGTCCTGTATGAGATGAGGGTCACATGGGAACGCCCTGCAGAGTTATATCTAAGCTTTCTAAGGCATGTTAGCCAGATATGGGGGTTGCAAGATACCTAAAGCCTGTATGATATATTAACTATAGACTCAGTATTTAATTTAAGATGGCTTTGATAAGAATGAATTGGATTGATGTTCTGTTTGCTAAGCTATGTATGCTAAGTTAAATGGAGTAAAACCCCTTCTTGTTCCAGAATGCGATGTATCGCTTAATGATATCGGGGCTCAGTACAACGTAATGAATGCCACTACCCGCAAGAGCCTCGATAGTGTTGCTAGAATCGTAGATCGGAGTGTGCTGGCTCACCTCAAGTCTCGTAAAGTTGCCCAAGACCTTTTCTTCCAGCAGGGGCATGACAGGTGCAAGAGGGTCATCGGGAAGCATCTTTTCCGACAATTGCTCAATCCAGTCAGGATAGTTTGTGAGCTCCACTCTGTAACCAGCCTGGCAGATGAGAGAGCAAGCCTTGTTGACAGACACAGAGTCTTCAATCTGTGGCGCCACAAGACAATATGACTTCCCAATGTTTCTTGTTGAGCGTGAGACGTGCAACATAGCCTTGACAACGTAGTCAACTGTAACAAATGCGGGATCAAGATCGAGCTTGAGCCATGCACCAAGTTTGATGCAGCTGGCAATGAGTCGCGAGACAAGGTCATTGGGATTGCTTGCTCCCGTGATGGAATGGCCAATGATGAAGCCGGGCCGATAAATAATAATGGGAAAGCCACGATCTCTCATGCGTCGTACCATTCCCTCAGCCGTCCACTGACTCTGAGAGTATCCGACATCGTATTTCACGCCTTGAATATGGGGACCCAGAGGTTCGTCTTCCAAGACCCTCTTGGTTCCTAAAAAGTATCCTGTCTGACCCCACGTGTCAATGCTAGACACGTAATGAAATGTCTTGCGTCGCCCTCGCGCGGCAAGACATAGCATATTGCGAGTTCCGAGGATGTTGGTATCGTAGTGTTCATGATACGAGTCGCAGAAATTAACCTTGGCAGCGAGGTGAAAGATGGCGCTAGACCAATTGGCAAGCCAGTCAAACCTTGCTGATCCCAGACCGAGATCCCGACTCGTGACATCCCCTGGGAGTACCATGATCTTGGTAGTCAAAGCAAAGTCATCAGGCCACAGATCGTATTTCTGCATATTGGCTTGAAGGCGACGAGCAGCTTCGGCCTCTGTTTGACCACGAACGAGACAAGCAACCTGTTTGACATTTGGGTGACGCAGCAGCTCGTCGAGAAGAAAAGCACCTACGAAGCCAGTCGCGCCAGTCAAAAAGATTTTGCCTTCATCAGGGTCTTCCCAGTTTGGCGTCTCCTCGATGTCATCCACGGTGTCGACGTCCTTGATCCATTTATCCGCGTCGTTGGGTGCAGTGATGGACTCTGCGTCACTCTCGAGGAAGTGAAGCAAGCTTGCAAAGCGGGAGTGGCAGTACAAGTCATGCATGGAGATGAGGCGCCCCAACTGCTTCTTGATGCGAGCGATAAGAGCAGCGTTTTGGAGTGAGGTGGCGCCAAGGGCCATGAAGTCGTCATCTTCCTTGACAGGTGAGACACCAAGAATCTGCTCCCAAATAGCCTTCAGCGCAGCCTTTGTCGATGAAACGGTGTAGTTCCCATTCGTGCGGATCGAACTGGGGATGCTTGGTTCCGTTTTCGGGAGGGTCTCTGAAAGGGTACGACGATCAATCTTGCCTCTAGAGTCCACAACAAGATTATCAACGATTTCAAATCTATCAGGGATCATGTAATGAGGAAGCGTGCTCCGGGCAGAAGATAGCAGATCTTGCGATTTCGTAGCGGCTTTGTCATAGGGCACGACAAACGCGACCAGATGCGCAGCACCATCCGAATCTGGTCCTGGCCGATTCACGACAATGACAGATTGAACAAGTTCGCTTTCGAGGAGACTTCTTTCAATCTCTTCAAGTTCTACTCGAAAGCTTCCGTGCTTCAATTGGTTATCTCTGCGCCCAATGAAATCAAGGCCGCCGCCGTCATCCCTCCATTCGGCCACGTCGCCAGTCCGGTAATACCGAATGTGAGAGTCCTCGTCTACCCCATTGACTACAGCGGTGTTGAGCTCGATGAAGATTGACTCATCGCCAGTCTGTTGACCTAAATAACCTTGCGTCTGTTGAGGCCCAGCGATGCAAATCTCACCTCGCTGCTTGGTATCGCGAATGACCTGCTGAGATTGATCCACGAGGACAATCTTCATCTGGCCAACAGAATGCCCAATACCAATCCGGTCACGCAGTGTCTCCTTCACATCAACTTTCTGCATTGTCACAAGGGTTGTGCACTCAGTCGGGCCATACGTGTTCCAAAGATGCTCTGGAGGGCTGTGCTCGAGAACAGCACGCATGGCCGTCTTATTGGCAACATCACCTGCAGTGAGCAGATGTCGAAGACAGTGAAAGGAGTCGGGTGATGACTTGGCGACTATATGGAAAAGAGCGGCAGGCATAATCATGATGGTAATCTTTTGACGTTCGAGATAGCTCTTCAGCGCAGTAGAATCAACAACTACCACCTTTGGGATAATGACGATAGTGGCTCCGCTGAGAAGAGTAACCCAGACCTCAAAGAGGCTCAGATCAAAGCCAGGGTCGTTGAAAGCAGCCACCCGATCTTCCAGGTTCAGCGGTGTCACTGGGGTACTAGTTGTCAGGTTTATTATAGCAGCGCTGCTGATCTGGACGCCCTTGGGCTTACCAGTTGAACCAGAGGTAAACAGGATGTGCGTACGACGTAATTCACTCCATGAGGAACCAAAGTCCGTTGCATCAGTGGTCAACTCCAAGGCCGGGGCATCACTGAGATGGAGAAGAGTGATACCCTCGGCAGAGAAGGTTGAATTCTCGTCACAAATGACGTACTGAGCATTGGCATCGCTCAGCATGCTTGCAATGCGATGAAATGGAGCTGTAGGCGAGATTGGAACACAAGTTCCACCAGCAAAGAGAATGGCTAACTGCGCGATAACTTGACGATGATCAACATCGAACAAGATCCCGACAGCTTCACCTTGCTTGACGCCACGTTCCTGCAGGAAGCGCGCGATTGTTCTGGCGGATTTGACGAGTTCGCCATAAGAGATAGAGCGAGCGCCATCAATGATAGCAATGGCTTCTGGAGCTGAAGTGCTCCAGGAAATAATCTTGTTCTCCATTGTTATGGTTTTGGTGAATGGTAATTGAATGGTGAAAGATGTAATATGAATATTGAGTTGATCTTTATGCCTGGTACATAATTCATAGATATTGCGTCTTGAACTTGTTCTTATCCTTTGCTACCAGACATAAACAAGACCAAAGATTGTTCTAGATACACAGCGTGGTTCTGCGGGGTTAAAGCTCCGAGTTGTTGGTCGTTGGTTGTAGACAAACACAAGCCTGCGAAAGAAATAGCTAATGCAACGCTAAAGCGGTTTGGCAACCTCCAGACCCCTAAGACATTCAGTGGTGCGTTGTCAATTATAGGCAAACACAAACCTGCAGAAGAATTAGCTAGTGCAACGCTAGAAATGAGTTGGCGAGCTTTAAATTCTCACAAGCGTGCCACAACAACGGCGGCTTGACCGCATACCCAATGACGATATTATGTGATACAGACTAATCATATCCTACGAGGAGAAGTGGCTCGTGATATGTGATACCTCAAAACAAACATTACGCTCAGACCGACGGACATAATAGTGTCATCGAATATCTTGCGATAGATCTTAGTGTTCCCACAAAAGGTCACACAGCGCCCTCACCGATGGACTTGATAGTGTCATGGAATATCCTGGAAGAAATCTTAGTGTAACCCTAACACAATGCCCAGACCGACGGACGTTATAGTTTTCCGGAATCTTGTGCAGGAGATTCTATTGTTCTCGTACAGAGCCACTTCCGATGAGCTATGTGTTGTCCGTGCAGTTGAGACTTGTGACTGAGAGCTTAGATCACCACAGAGAACTTGGTCCATGCTATGGTACGATGTTGGCAGGACAATGGGTTCTTGCGACCTCTAGTCTACTTGGCAAGCATTGCGTTGGCCATCTTCTGGCCGTGAAGGAGATTGAAGAGTGTTGCTTGCCAGCAGTTCACCGCTAGATGCTGCAGTTGGAATGTCTGTTATGTTTTATAGAAGCTAGATCATCGAAGTAAGTCACAGGACGGCAGAAATACGTATTTGGCGCTTTCAGCGTTTTCTTAATATGCATTGGTCCGCTGAGGCTACCTAACTCCGTTACCCTTAATATTATTCTTGACTTGTATCTTCACTTCCTCTTTCAAGCTTATAGCATCAAACCCATCATGTCGAAGCCAAACGCACTTCAACATAACCTACAACTGATCCTTAAGGACCGGCAAAGGAAAGGCTGGCAGCTTGAGCCACCAGCCCCAGGCAGTTTAACTAACATGGTAGATTTTGGCTCAAATGACACCTTGTCCTTGTCCTCTTCTGGACTCTTGGGAAAGGAATTTCTCAACGAGCTTGGAAAGCATCCCAACTTCATCCTCGGTGGAAGGGCGTCCCGCTGGGGTGAAGGCTCAACTGATTACCTTTTCCAACTAGAACAGCACATCGCTCAATTCCATAAGGCAGACAGTGCTTTATTCTTCAACACTGGCTTTGAAGCAAATGTTGCTATCTTTTCAACACTCCCCCAGCCACATGACGTCGTGCTATATGACAGTCTCGTTCATGCCAGTATCCGAGAAGGAATGTACAGGGGCCGTGCAACTGCTCTTCCTTTTTCTCACAACGATCTGTCAGACCTGCGCCAACGTTTACAGGCCATCAAGCATGAGTATGAAAGAGTTAGAGAGGGTCTCGCTCTTGTATTTGTTGCACTGGAGTCTTTCTATAGTATGGACGGCGATGTCGCGCCCCTTGAGGCAATTATCAGGGAGGTGAAAGAGCAGCTTCCTATGGAAAATACTGTCTTTGTCATCGACGAGGCACATTCGACAGGATTGGTGGGCCCTCAGGGGTCAGGTCTTGTGCCTCACCTGGGTCTGGAGAAAGACTTTTCTATTCGAGTTCATACCTTTGGTAAAGCACATGGGGCCTCTGGTGGTAAGCTCCAAGTTCAGTTGCAACTCTGCTTGACCATCGAATACTTACACAAAGTCACAGCTGTTGTTTTGTCAAGCCGAGAGTGCAAGCAAGTCCTGCTCAGTTGTGTCCGTGGACTCATTTTCTCCACGGCACCAACATTCACCACGCTGGCAGCAGTCAAGGCTGGGTATAGCATTCTAGCAAGTATCGAAGGCGAAAGAGTATGTCGCAAGGTCGTTTACCTCAGGCATATTTGCTAATCTGGATATCTTAGAGACGGGATCTTGTGCAGTCCAACATCACTTTATTCTACAATGCTGTGAGCAGTCATGCAGCATGGCCAAGCTGCCAGAACCTCGGTATCATTACCATTCCAATGAAGCCTAAATCTGATACTCCCAAGTCACCAATTATCCCCATTGTTACTCCTCATGGCGGAGCAGCAGCTCTTGGACAGTTCTTAGGCAAAGCAAAGTTTCGCGTTCTCGCTGTTCATTTTCCCGTCGTACCCAAGGAACAGGAGCGCGTCAGGATCAATTTGCACGCAGATCATACATCTGACCAGATTCTTTCACTAGTCGACCTGATGATGGAGTGGACTCAATCACGCCGAAAGATCGGCATATCTCTGTCTCATATTTAAATATTTGCGTTTCATAGCACATTAAGTTACCGATTATCAACATTAACTATCGCTGCGTGTGATTGGCTGGAAGGTGTGAGGTACACGTGACTTAACTGCGGGGTTCTTGACAAGGCTTTCCAAGAAAACAAGGATCCGCTCTTACTTATTTATTTGCTTATCACTTTACTCGCCTCTAAACTCCTGGCTACCATGGCAACGTATCCTAAGGAGTGTCCTTGCTGTAAAAGGACTCTTTACTCGCTTGATGACCTGAAAAGCCACCTGCGAACTCGCCAGGTATTTCCGGCATCTCCTTTAGTACATAGCAGGGTTTCTGACACTACCTATATAGTCCCAGGTTCAAGCGCTTGAAGACGAGCTTTTCCGTTTTGTTGAAAGAGCTGAGTCTAGTGCACATGAAGATACACCGGATACACAGATGACAAATTCTATATCAGAGATACCTCAGTTACCAGAAGTGATATCGATACCGGATGGTGACTCCCAGGACGACTCTGAGTCTAGCTATGTTAGCGATTATTTTATCGATGAGTTGGAGAAGGACTTTATGAAATTGCTCACAGATGGATCTCCGCAATATATTGATGCCCACAGAGTATCCAACGAGCAACGCTGTTTCGAATTGCGGGTTGCTTTCAAAGAGACTATTCAACAGCGTGCTGACCAGCTTGTTCATTATTGGATACCAGAGGCCACGGTTCAAAAGTTTGACAATGCTGCTGTTTGCACATACTGGCATGCCCGTCTGGGTCCCGATGGAGGGCCTGTGGGGCGCCCTTACAATGAAGTTGATCCTCAAGTTCTCCAAATCGTTGGAATGGACAGGGGTAAAAACAACTTCTGGGTTCAAATGGTTGGGGATCCCGTCCTCCATCCTGATCTCATACCTGTGATCGAAAAATGGTCAGAGGATCCAAACGAACCAGAAGGCCAGGCTTTGTTCCGATATAGGCCAGTCTATATGACAGTTGATGAAGTGCGAGACAAATGGCCTCATCAGTACGAGCACTGGAGCAAGGGCGCAAATTTTCAAGAGGATCGCAAGGCCCTGCAGGTAATTTATGGTCACCGACTAAACCCAGACCTAAAGCGTTTTCAGATCTCAAGGCTCTGTTTCAATTGGGCTCCCAAATGGTGTGACGAGAAATTTGTCCATAATTCGCACCCTTTTGCGCTTGTTACCTACTTCAAGAGCGATCCCAGAGTCCGAGAAGCAGGGGAGGGCATGCTAATTCCACCGAGAATCCTCAAAATTATACGATGGCGTCAGGATGAAGATGGACAACTGTTTTTTTATCTACCAAAAAACGGGAGAATCTGAGCTTGAGGATGATTTAGAGGAGAGAGATCTTAAGGGCATGGAGAAACTTGATAAGAAGATTCTCAAGAAATATATAGAGAAGAATGAGTTATATATATAGTAATTCATTAATGTAATTCTATTCCATATACTACGAGTTGTTTATCCTTCTGGCTCTGATATGTGTTAACATCTAGCAGACGAAGTGGATGGAACTCCACATGTTGTCATGTTGATATCGCCCGCCTCCGTATTGGCTAGCCTGATTCACCTGCGTTCATCACAAAAAGCCCTTGGCTGCGAAAACTAGGTACCATGGGAAGTCCGGTCACGTGGTCGGGAGTGTCGCAATCTCCCCGCCGCCAGCTCAATTGAACCATATCGGGGACAATGTAATCATTATGGGCCTAGCACCGGCAACTCGACCGAGATACGTAGTATGATTGATAGGTTGTCTGATAGTACTGTTATTCTCAAAAGATGGGTGATTAAGAAGCTATCAAGCCTTTCAGCAACAGAATCTCGGAACATCGTCTTTAACCTGTACGACTAAATGGATAAGATGGACCCAATAGAGCAACGTTTCAGAGACAACTTAACAAAGGCTTTGCCCAATCTATCAACCGCCACACAAGCCGTACACGCAGATGATGTCCTCAACAATGTCGACGACGTGGCACCGCCAATTCACGTCGCGGCAACCTTCCGTTATCCACGAGCTCCAGACCGTATGCGAGAACATCACGAGAGACCTTCGTATCCAGTCCTAGATGTCGGGGAGCACTGCTACTCAAGACAATCCACGCCAGGATTGTCGCGCCTGGAAACAGTCTTGTCCTCCATTCTAGGCCAGCCCTGCATTGCCTACTCTTCTGGTCTTGCAGCATTTCATGCTTTGCTGATCATGCTGAGACCCAAGAAAGTCTCTATCGGTGCGGGATACCATGGATGCCATGGGACCCTGGAGCTCTATGCTCGCTCGTCTGGGACGGAGGTGCTCTCACTCGACTGTGCCGTCGACCAATTAGGTCCTGGTGACTTGATTCACCTCGAGACACCTGTCAATCCAACAGGAAAAGCCTTTGACATTCAGTACTATGCAGACCGCGCTCATTCTAGAGGTGCCTATCTCAGCGTAGACTCGACGTTTGCGCCTCCTCCACTGCAAGACGCGTTCGTCCAGGGTGCAGATATTGTCATGCACTCTGGAACAAAATACATCGGAGGCCATTCCGATTTCTTATGTGGCATTCTGGCGATCAAGAGTGGCAGCCCCGGCGACGAATGGCTGCAGCAACTCCATCGGGACCGATTATACCTCGGGTCCGTCATGGCAGGGTTTGACAGCTGGCTTGCAACTCGGAGCATCCGCACTCTCGAGATGAGAGTTCTCAAGCAAAGCAAGTCGGCGGAAACCATCGTGACTGCATTAAGGCTTGGCCTGGAAGGGACTTCTCGACTGTCATCGTCGATGACTCTCAGCGATAAAGAGGTTCAGATCATTCAGAAAGCGGTCAAAGAGATTCACCACGCCAGCTTGCAAGACGAAGCAAATATAGAAGGAAGTTGGCTACGAAAGCAAATGCCCCGGGGATATGGACCCGTGTTTTCTCTAACGCTCAACAAGGTTGAATATGCCCGGAACCTCCCGTCCAAGCTGATACTCTTCCACCATGCAACCAGCCTCGGCGGTGTAGAAAGTTTGATCGAGTGGAGGACAATGACAGACTCGACGGTGACAAAGGACTTTCTGAGAGTTAGTATTGGTGTGGAGGATCCAGAAGATCTCTTGGCGGATCTACTGCGAGGTCTGGAAGCTGTCGTGGCTGAGGCTAGTTGAGGATTGTGTGCGGGTAACGGAATGAACGCTGATTGACTGCCATCTTGTCTTCTATTCAAGTAATAAGACCTCAGTCTAGGCTCAATCCCCTCATCTCCTATGATTACTATTACATATAAAATCTAGAGATTTCCTACTTCCCACGTTCCGAAAAAGGGACCACCGGAATCCTGAAATTGAAAGAACGGATCATAGGCCATATCTAAAGACATGGGCCAAGAAGCAAGGGGTGTTTGTTCCGTAGAACCCCCACAAGCTTCCGGAATAGAAGAAGGTTGAGCTGGAATATGTCCTTGGGAATCCGGGGACACCTGGGATCCCTGTCCAGATCTGGTTCTTCGCCGTCCCGACTGTGGCGGCAAAGCCTGTCCATTTCCCAGACTCACTTCAACAGTAGGACTGTGAAAATTATCTATCTCGACGATATCTTCCCCGTCATCCGTGTTGTCCTCTGGAAATAGAGAGCTGCCATCGAAAAGACTTTTTGTCTGGGGAGAATTCGTTGTTCCCCTGTAGGCGCCAGAGTTGTAAAGAAGAATATCCCACATTAAACGCGTGTTGATAGAAATGGTTCTCGGTGGCGGAACCTCTTGGTCTTTTTCTTGCTCATGATCTATTTCGAAAGCTGCCCGGATCAAAGACTGGAGTCTTTCGTGCTTCTTGAGATTAGTGTTCTTGCAAAATACAGATATATCATGGTCCAACTTACCAGCCATCTACATGAAGGCCAAAGCAAAGCCAGTTCAGCCAAAAATGCGACACACTTCGCCAATCTATCTAGAGCTGCCTCTCTGGTGGTTTTATCAGCCGCCCGACAAAAGTAGATATGAATTGTCGCCGCTATCGCTGCACAATGGCCGATAAATGGATCCGAGACGCGATATTCTTTATGCACCACCATCTCAATGAGGCGTGTAACCCAAGTGCTGTGGATAAAAGCAAGTTCAGAGGATGTTTTCCAGAATGTGTTGGGAACTCCTAATTGAGCCGACTGTTGTGGCCGCGATGAATACAGAAAGGGATGGTTCAGCATGTTATGTATGGTGTGATATGCGAATTGCTGGTATACCCACGGACTCCAATATCCTCGATTGCTCTGAAGGAGTCGGTTTTCCTGGTCGGTAAATCGCGCGCTATCGAATCTGTGGCGGTCTGGGAATTTCGTCTCCGAGTCCATGAGATAGGCGTTGATGACGGCGTATCCTGACTCGATGGACCAAGGCGGTGGTGCATTATTAGTCTGCTGAGCCCATTGCTTTACGTATGTGCGGACCTCTCCCCAAAGTGTAGACGTTTGGATCATGTAGGCCCATGTCCCGCTCTTCTTATCAGCACTCGTTGTTTCGTCTTGACCTGCTATGTCTTCGCGTGGAATGGCTGGGGGCATCTCATTGAAGCTCTTCCGGGGGTCTGTGTACGTCGCAATGTATTGCGGCCTGGTAATATCTTGCAAGATGTCCGTGGTGAAGGGTTGATGTCCGTACATCTGCTGTAGCAAGTGTAGGCTCCAGAACACTCTTCTTCGGGTTTCTGCGCGCGAGCCAAACTCATCAAGGGGACAGGTCTCCACATCGAGATGAGCACATTTTGCAAGCGTAACTGCCATACCCACGTGCAGATATGCCAATGTTGCCATGTTGGCTGTATAAGCTGTTCAGCACATACCCGATGAGCTGGGAAAAGAAGGATATTTACCTTGTATATTAGCCATCGTCAGCATGCAGAGGTTTTGAATTGTCGTTATTGAGACCTTGCCCTCGCCCACCTGCTGCATGATTCCCTCCCTTGCAGCCTGTGCATAAGTTTGACTCAATTCATGCAAACGACCTTGAAAGAAAGGATGCTTCGAATGACACGAGGCAAGGGCCAGTAAGGTCAAGAGTGTCTCCTCACTACAATCCTGGATGGAGACAAAGTCTTCCCGGTTGAATAGCCATAAAGGCTGCTTGTGACAATATTGGAAATAAGCATCAATGACGTCTTCCAAAACATCGCTTGGTGGTAATATGCTGTTCCGACTAGTTAGCCAACAAGATGATTCAACGGACCAGAATATGACAACTTTCCCGACTGCTGTAGAGCTATCCATCTCAATGCTAGGTGATAGCGGTAGCTGCCAGTCCTGAGATTGGCCTGAATTTGCTGATATTCTGGTGGTGAAAGATTCCATATCACTATTCGGTCTATTGGGTTGAAGTTTAGTATCGTCGGCTACGAGCAAAGATGAGAAGTGTGAATCATACTCTTGCCTTTCCATCATGCGAATCTTTGCTTCGAGCTGGGCCAGCCGCCTCTCCTAAACAGCACCCCTCGTGAGTAACATGACTATTATGCCCGGACGATTCCAAGAAAGCATACTGTTTCTGTTGAATTGCTCCCATTGTGAGAACCCGAGGCCAGAGGGTTTCCCCGGATCTCTGGGTACGTGCACGTTTTTGAAAGTCGCGTACAGCTGGAACAAGCTGGTCTCTCGCCCGGACACCGAGTCTTCTTCCTCCTGTCCATGTTTGATCAGTATTGCACCGCCTGCTAGCGAGACAAACGCTACAGTTGGCAACTGGAGGACTCACCGACAGTTCTCGCACGCCTGGTGCAGACGCTTATGTGATCGACCGCCGTACATGGTGTGTATCTGCTCAATTGACAAGATCAAAGATGGCGAGAAAAGAGGGGGGTTGTCTAGATACCAGCTGGGCGATACTTTTGTACACGGTCTTATCAAGTGCGGGGATGCCCATTGGAGCCCAGACCTAACTCTATTGAGTGCGGGGCCGACGGTGGTAACAAGCCGTTAGCGTGATGAGTCTAGGGTGACTCTATTAACATGACATAAATAAGGTACTTAAGCGTCCATGTTGCAGTTTAAAAGATTAAATCCTCTGTACTTACTGCTAGTAAGGCCCTTTCTTTGTGGCTAAACTATAGTATAGGGCTTTAGTATTTTGAATATTGGATAAAGAGTTTATTAAACGGGTTGGTCTTCACTTTGCATCGCGTATCGCTATACAATGTCTCCCGAATATGAAAGTGATAAAATAAGACTGATACGATCAAGCTGTAGATATTGTACCTGCCTAAACACTGAGGATGGTTTATTTGAACCAATGGAGGTATTTGTGCTACATCTATTTATGGCGATCCCTTCAAACTGTTAACAGAGATACCTCAATGGTGCAATAATAAATGACTGACAGCAATACCGGACCAGGATTAATACAGCTCCTCTTCCTCATGAGTTTCTATGACGCAGTCACTGGTCGGATAAGCAACACGTAGTAGGATATATCCTTGCTCCACTTGACCATCATCTAGAAAGCTCTGATCGCTTTGATCGACGGTTCCCGAGACGAGTTTACTAGCACAGGTAGAACAAGCCCCTGCACGGCAAGAATAAGGCACGTCAAAGCCAGATTCCTCAGCTACGTCGAGGATGTAGTTATCGCTGGGGCAGCTGAAGGTGAAATCTCCGTCTGGAGTCTTTATGGTGATTTGGTATGATGTCATGTTGATGGAAGTTTTAGATGCAAGTCAAGATGTTTCTGGGGATTGAGAATAATAAGATGGTATAACGTGGCTTGTTTTATTACTACTAGGTTAGAGGCATAAGATTATATACCACGGCTCTTCGACCTTCGTTAGCATAAAAACACGCATATCTGTACTGAACCAATAGTAGACTATCGATTTGCAATATATTGACCTCGGAATCCGAATTTCGAGGCCTGCCAAGTATGGGTAGGACAAACAGTTGTGCCCCGATGATATCGGAGGATGGACGCTCAGGCTGCGTTTTACCAGCCACTGATTGCTCCAAATTTGAGACACCGGAAAGATCTCAGAGATAGCAACGCCATCTGTCGAGTTGGGAATTCGATATCCTGCTTTGTGGTGACACTGATTGCGTCAGCTAACATTTTGCTTCCGATGATTCAAGCATCATGGAACCAATGAGGTCAACGATATATGCTACTGACCCGGGAAGAAAACAGCCACGCAGAGGATTTGGGGCATGATCGGCAGCATAGGATGTGTCGGTATTAGTCAGGCCACGAAAATAAGGGACGAGCCAGAGTTAGGTTATTATGCCTACATTAAACCTGCCTGGATGCGAATGTAAATCTTTTGCCATATTATATTACTCCGATCTTTATTAATATTCCGACTGCAAATTGCCTTCATCAGAATGAACATTTCGGTTTGAAGGAACTCTATCCCATGCGCGATTGTCGCACTCAAATTTATCTAATCATGCCGACTTTTACTGAAAAGACCACAATCCAACCGGTGCCAGCACATCCGAAAACGAGCGAACCTTCTGAACCGGTCGAGTCAAAAGAAGAGCTTAGTTCCCGATTAAAAGATCTGGTTGATACCGCACCTGTGATGCTCTTCATGAAGGGCGTGCCTAAATGCCCACTATGTCGCTTCAGTCGACGTATAGTTCGTATCTTAAACGACCACGGCATTCAGTATAATTCTTTCAATGTGCTGCAAGATGAGGCTGTTCGCCAGGGCATCAAGGAGTATGCCAGCTGGCCTACATTTCCGCAGTTATGGGTCCAAGGTGATTTGATCGGTGGGCTGGATATTGTAAGTATCACTGAATCTGATCAGAGATGTCATGTTGATGGTAGTGACGGATAGGTCAAGGAAGAATTCGCCGCAAATCCAGAGTTTCTAAGTGAATACAAAGTGACAGAAATACAAGATAGTGCTGCGTAGGAGATGGTTGGATGGATGGACAAAGTGGTCAAGGAGTAGCTAGCAGAGTGAAACACCAACGCGACATATTAAACAGATGAGCTATTATCAATAATAATATTATTACTGCTACTCTTGTTAGTCCAGCCTCTAGCACCGACAGTACTAGGGGAAATCACTATCTACACCCCACTCTCCCGACCGTAAGAGAAGAGCCAGCATCAATCAGAAAAATCACCACTCCATATCAGCATTATCCGCCTTGCAAGCCAGTCCATCACAGAACTCATCATCCCCCTTTGTAACCTCAGAGCTCGACACATGTCGCCGAGCTGGCCATATCTCCCCCTTCAACTCCTGCTCCTTTCTACGGTGCTCAGTCACAATCTGTCTGACCGTGTTCTGGAAGTAGATGGGCGCGCTCTCCAAGTCCGGATGCAGCTCTCCATTAGTGAAGATACCTGCTTCCAGGTTCTTCTGTACTGCATCACATAAATACTTATCTTCCCCGAGAACTCGTTTGAAGAAGCCGTTAGTCTTCTCAAATTCTTCATCGGTGGCATCTTTATGGCGATAGACTTCGTACTCCATTGAGCAGGTGCCGACTGATGTTGGTACACATCGCATCATGTAGAAGAAATGGGGCCTGTGCAAGAAAGAGATTAGTTGTGTCCATTCACCAAGAAAGAGAACAAGGATTATAACTTACGAAACAGTCATGCAAGAGTTGGGGAAGTAGTAGGTGCTCCTGATCTTGATATCGTCTTTTTCAGTCCCCTCCTTTGGTCGCGAAAAGTGCTGAATGTAGCCTGGCTTCGAGACGGTGTAGTAGGCGGTCAAGTCTGTGATGGCCTTGACATCTGGGTGCGCAACCTGACAATGATAACATTCGTTGTAATTATCAGCAAGGGTTTTCCAGTTGTAATTGCCCTGCATGCCCCAGACGTGATCAAATCGATATTCAGAAAAGTTGAAATCTTTAAATCGTTCCTGAGAATCAACGCCCTCAAAGTCGTCCGTCCACTTCACTTCAGGTTCCGGGGACGCATCCAAGTTGACCCAGACGAATCCAATGGCATCAACATGCACATGGACAGGAAAGAGGCTATGGTTCTCCTTGTTGAACGTTGGGACGGTGTCGAAGCGCGGGGCCTTTGCAAGTTTTCCATTTATGCCGTACGACCAGCCGTGGTACTTGCAAGAGAAGATCTTGGCGTTTCCCGCCTCTTCTGTGACGATTGGAAAAGCTCTGTGCCTGCAGATGTTGTGGAAGCCATTGATGGTCTCTCCATCCTTGTCTAGGCACAGCACAAAGGCATAACCAGCCTCTTCGAAGCGGAGAAAGTCTCCGGGTTTGGTGAAGCGTAGTTTGTGCGTGGCGAGAAGCCATCGTTTGGAGAAGATGGCGCGTCGCTCAAGCTGATACATCTCATCCTGTCGGTACCACGACGCAGGGAGGGCTCGCGGTTCTTGGACATCTGGCTTGCTGGATAGAATTGCATTCCCATTTGGGCTGGCCATGGACAGCACCGAACCGAGTTTTGAGAACATTGTGTTTGACGTTGGATTGAGATAATTTGGCAAAGGTTATGAGCGAGAAGTTGTTAAGTTTGCTTACAGCAGAGTAATGTATTGGATATAATTGAAGTCAGATAAGAGACTTTGGTCGTTCTCTTGACTTATCTAACCGTCCCTCGTCCACCTTCCCGCCGTCTATGAACGGGAGGCGGCACTCACAGCCTGAGAGTTGAGACGGACCGACCTCCCCGAGAGCTTCCATGCCCTCCTATGGTCCCTATCTTGTATCGGCATTCTTCTGCGATACGCCGTATCTTTGTTATGATATACCATCACATTGATTGGTCAGGAAAAGTAGACGGCAACCTCATCATGACTGTCGCATGACCATTGCCTTGATCGGGCATCCCATACTCTCCCCGCCCCGCTCGGTGCCGCCTCGGGGAGGCCCAGGTTACATTCCCCGACCACGTGCCTGAGCTATCAGTATCATAGCGAACCCCTCACTGTCCTCGGAACTCGGACTTGGTACCCCAGTCCTGAAATCCACTGTTTCTGATTCGTTGGATTGATTAGAACATGGCAGATATGGGGCATTTGATAACAAGTAGTAATCAATTGATGCATAACATTTTCCCTGACAGAAGAGCTAAGAGCTCCCTGTGCCTCGGGGAATGCGATTTCTCTCCGCCGTACCCCATGCCATCCCTGAATACCCCGCTCCACCAACACTGTTTAGATTATTAGACTGATCACTCGTGCCAACTCGAGACTAACAAATCAAGAGTAAACCATAGGAAATTATACCTGGCTGTGAAATGTATTTCTCAATGTTGGCTAGAAGATAAGAAAGGCTGCCAAATTGGGAACTAGTAAAATGCACGAAATTAATAATAAAAGACACGACAGTCTCCACGTTCTAGTTAAGAGTTTCCACAATTTAGCCGTTTCCCCAGACCAGAGTCACCTTCACATACACTATTTCCTTTCCATCTCGCGTGATCATGTCAGACAAATCCACCACCGGCGGTCCCGTTACCATGATTCCTACATCGGAGAAGTTATCTGACCGAGAGCGCTATGCCGACCTCCGTATCAGTGGCGATGGCCGTGGTGAAACCCTGAGCTTCGACGAGGATGACCAGATTTTCTCTATGCGTGAGATCGACCCCGTGCTTGATGCTAAGATGCGCCTCATCAATAAGGTCCAAACGAGCTCCTAATCCAAGTATGCAAGAACAACCCCAGACTAATCCACCTACTGTGTAGACCATGGATGAGATTGGGTGGACAAACATGCACCTCAAGTTGTTTTTCCTCAATGGTTTCGGCTACGCGGCTGACTCTCTCATCCTTGCCCTACAAGCTGTAACTGCCGGTCAGGCTGCTCTCGAGTTTCGTCCTTCGTTCTCTTATGGTCTCAATGTGGCTGTGTATACAGGGATGCTGGTTGGTGTGTTGTTCTGGGGACTAGGTAACCCAACATACCCCTTCCCTTCCGTGACAAGACTCTTATTTGCTGCTTAGGTGCGGATGTCATCGGTCGTCGTTACGCTTTCAACGTTTCGCTCTTCTTGTCTTCTGTGTTTGCCATTGCGGCCGGCGCTTCGCCTAACTGGATTGTCCTTGCGACCTTTGTCGGCCTAGCTGCGTATGTTCCTCAGTACCCGTGACGCAAACTTACTAATACTGGGTCAACAGATTTGGAGCCGGCGGAAATCTTGTTCTCGACACCACCGTATTTCTCGAATTCCTTCCTGGCAATAAGCAATGGCTTGTCACACTGATGGCTTGTTGGTGGGGCCTCGCATATGTCATCGTTGCCGCCTTTTGCTGGCCAATCTACTCGAATCCCAAGTACATCTGCGTGGACGCCGATACATGCACCAAGGATAACAACATGGTTAGTACATCTACTTAAAATATTATCGCTGTGGTGCTTAACACTGATTGATATCAAAGGGCTGGCGGTATATCTGGTACGGCAATGGAGCTCTTGTCTTTGTGTGCAGCATCCTACGAGTCACAGTGATTCGACTCAAAGAGACCCCCAAGTACCTTCTCGCCAAAGGTGACGATGCTGCTGTGGTTGCTATCTACCAAGACATTGCAAAGAAATACCAACGGCCGTGCAGTCTCACCGTCGAGGCATTGGAGTCTATGGGAACCATCGACTCTACCTATGGTAAGTCTAGGTATAGTGTCGGTGAGTTCTGGGCACATATCCATGGATTGTTTGTGACAAGGAAGCTTGCCATCTCAACCATTCTGATCTGGATATCATGGCTTTTAATTGGTAACGTAACCTCTACCTTTGATTATGACAATGAGACTAACGTGTCTAGGCCTGGCATATCCACTGTTTTATGTCTTTCTTCCTGATTATCTTGCCAGTCGTGGCGCCCAAACGGGAGAGTCAGGACCATATTATCAGTGGAGGAATTACATGCTCAGTAGTGTCACGGGAATCTTCGGGCCTGTGGCTGCTGGATTCATGTGCAATTCCAAGCTGCTTGGCCGCAAGTATACCATGGCAATTGGAGCGCTCATCACTATGGCCTTCTTTTTTGCTTATACTGCTGTGAGGACCCCGGCTCAGAACGTTGCCTTGAGCTGTGTCATCGCTTTCACGTTGAATATCTACTATGGAACCTGTGAGTCGCTGGTGCTTTGGGCTGAGATGACACCTACTGATATTATTTCTTCCTAGTATATGCATACACTCCAGAGGTATGTTAATCAGGAATAGGACTGGCTGTAGGCGCATCGACTGACATGACACAGGTGCTACCATCAGCCCATCGTGCCACTGGCAACGGAATAGCTGTAGCAGGAAACCGAATCATGGGATTGGTTTCCTCGTTTGTTGCAGCTTACGGTAACACCGCGACATCAGTGCCCATCTACGTATGCGCTGTGCTCTACATCGTCATGGTAAGCTGCACTCCTGATCATATTCTCCAAAAGAACCTGCTAATCAAGATTTACTAGGCTATTATAGCTGTGATGTTACCTTTTGAGCCCTATGGAAAGCGGTCTATGTAGGAAGAGAATGACATGGTCCCGATTTCAATGTTTGCTTTCAATGTGTTTCTCTCTCAGAATGGTACTTGTGTCGGCAGCCATTAACTCAAGTGGTTCCTCTACGGGACGTTTAGTGCGCAATCTGCCCTTAATTTACCATCTTGTGTCTTCTATCTCTTGTATGCCTCAAGACGTTCTAGAGTAGCATGATCAAACATGAAGCAAGCTGACTTATCAAGTCTTGGTCATCAGTACAAGTGAAGAACTCCGTTTTGACCTGCAACAAGTCAATTCTACTTGCCCAAATTTAAATATCTACTAGAAGGGACTTGTACTAGGTGTATTTCCCACGATGGTTTAAGGAACAATAGTTTGCGGGCCAAAGCTTCGAGCCGATCATCACTAGAACGAGGATCGTATCGGGATCTCATATCAATGCCGACAAACAAGTTCAATTGCTTATTTCGTTAATGGATAGAGATGCTGTGTTCAATATTATGACTGCCGTGTATGGAAGCAAAATGTATTATAAAATGAAGATACTATAAATAACATGCTAGATCTTGCTTCGAACACCTGACTGGATTGCCGGGACGACAAACTTGGAGAGATCCTCAGTCGTCTTTCCATCTATAGCCAGTTCCGCCATAACACGTCCAATAACAGGTGCGAATTTAAAACCATGAGCCGCCCCCAAAGCAACCAAAACGTCAGGATACTTTTCCAGCGCGCTAAGTATGAACTGCCGGCCTGGGGTAATCGTATACTGGCATGTAACCGTGCGAAGGATTTCCAGTTCCTCATCTTTTTTTACAAAGTTCTTCATAAATGAGGTCAACTCATCCAAGAGCTTCGGAGAAGGGATGTACGACCGTTCCTCTGGGCTCATGCGGTTGTTTGCCACGTCGCGGCCGGCCTTGATGGTAGGTTCGCCATAAGTGGGAAATCCGTAGTATGTCTTTCCATCAAGCACTCTAATCCAAACCGGGAAGTTCTCGGCGTTGAAGAGGGAGGGCTCTTTGGGCTTGAAATATGTTACTTGCTCTTGCATGACCTCAAGTGGAATTTGTGCACCGAGGGGAGCAAGTAATTTATTGGTCCAGGCGTCTGCAGCCAGAATGACCTTCCGAGCATGAAAATCGCCTTTTTCCGTCTTGACGATAACCCCTTTGTAATTTCGGTCTGTAGTAGGTGTAATTGCAGTGACTGGTGTATTCTCATGAAGAACGGCTCCGCGAGCGCGAGCAACGAATTGCATCGCCGTCACCGACTTAGCCGCGTGCGCAATGCCAGTATCTGGGGTATACACCGCATTCTCGTTTTCGCCAATGTCAAGTTTTGGCCATCGCTTATTGACCTCTTTTGCCTCCAGAAGCTCGTAGGGCACGTTGTTGGCGTTGAGGCTCGCAGTGTAATCCGAGACCTTGAAGCCGGATGTCCAGGTGCGATCATTCGCAAGTACAACGATGCCACCAGTGACGGTCAAGAGCTTCAAACCGGCATCTTTCTCCAGCTCGGCCCAGTCTTTGTAGGCCGCTTTCGCGAGGGCGACGTATTCTGGGGCATCGTATGCTGTGCGGACGATGCGAGACGTGTCGTGAGATGCACCGCGGACGTGGCCGAACTCAAATTGTTCAAAGCCCACGACCTTCGCTCCCTTTCGCGCTGCTTGCCAGGCTGCTGCGCTTCCAAGGGCACCGAGGCCTACTACGGCGACGTCGAACTTTTCCATTGAGAGGCGTTTGTTGTTGTTTCTGGTGCTGTAAACTGGTGTTTGATGTCTATTACCCAAAGCTAATGGTGAGAGGAAGCAATTGATATTTTATGCCTTTGTTGTTCCAGTAGATCACCGAGCCAAGAGGGTTGATTGAGATCATTCTATGTAGCATTCAGTTTGTCGGGTCGATAAAGCCGACTATGACCGCTGAGGGGTTCATGCAAGCCACAGACCGACGGTCGGGGAGCATGCTCCCCGACCGACCCCACGGACACCAGTTGGCAAAGAGGACGGGGCGTTGCTGGCACTGTATTCGCTTAGGCAGAATGAACTCTGTTTACAACTTGTCATCACGTCGAATTAGCAGCCACTATTTTCGGAAAGGACACAGAGGACTTCCTCGGCAGAGAAGCAAGCAGTGGCCAGCCCATAGCTTAGTGGCAAATGTTAATAATAAAACACTTGCAGGCCGTATTATAGTAATAATAACGAGAAGATTTTTTATCTTACTTGCTGTACCCTTAATGGTGCTTTGTTATTTATTGTATTTAAAAAAAGACATTAAGATAGATAACTCACTGCCTGCTATTTTAATTATTTGGCACTGTGCTCTTTATAGACATATTAATATAGTTGTTCTGTACTTTCCGTAAGCTGTTTATAAAATGGCAGTTAAGTATATGTGATATTTAGTATCTTTTAATATCAGCTAGGGAGATAAACAGATTTATGCCACCCTCATACTTGGCGAGGTGATAATCCCAGTTTAACACCTCGAGCGCGTTGGTGCTTGGAGTGATCTAGGGTACGATGCCTCTCAGCAGCTTATGGTTGGTCATGTCTTTGGTCAGGATGACCCCAGCATCAGGGCATAGGGTCAGGTCAAAACAGAGTGAGGAATCCTCCTCGATTACATCTTTCACAACATGTTGTCATTGGAACAGGGTGGCTCAAGCATTCCAGGCCAAGCAAACCCCGGTGAGACAAATAATGCCAGACGCACCGTCCTAAAGAAAAGTACAAGCAAAAAATCGAGAGCAAATTCGTCCGGGCTGTTAACAAACTCCGCGATCAGACGCAAGTCATCATATTCAAATAAATGGTCTACTAAGTAGTCGCTGCCACTCACAATGTTATGGCACGACATAGCGGATGTTATTAAAGTCCGCCCATAAGCTTCAATCTTACCTTAGTGACCACGCGTCAGGCGCTAGACCAACCTCCGCTGCTGAGCCTCACCACGGACCCTTGACCCTCAGCTTCCTTTTGCATTTTCCTTGTAATCTGATATCAAGGGCTGGCTCACGTCTGTGGTGGAAATCTATAAAAGCCACATCTTTCCGGCAATGGATTGAAGGAAATATTAAACAATAATCGCATCTCAAGCCTCACATCCAATTACCAATTTCTGTTCTTAACACCATGAAGATACTTGCTCTCTCATTCGCTATGGTGGCACTTGCGGCCTCCAAGACGGTCCCCTTGCACCCTCCGACTGCTGATACACTTATCAGTCAAGCTCTGGCCGCGCTCGGCGGTGAGAAGGCCATTGCAGGTATTGATGGAATCACCTATCACTCTCCGAAGTACGTCCGGCAGTAATAATTCTTAAGTCACATAACTTATCAAATCTACCCAGTGTTTATCATTCACGCAGCCTTATGCAGAGTTATAACCTGGACAAAGCAGACACCGCTGTGGCAATTTCTGGCTCCCAGAATATATCCTTCAGCTATGCCTCGGATCAGTTGACTCAACGTATCGACCGTACTTTCAAGCCCAGTGGTACGTAATGGTATCTCCCTCTCTAGTAAGGTGAAAGGCTTACATCGTATTAGAGTATTGGTATTGGGCATCTGCTAGACTTGATGAGTTCGACAACTCTCTCGTTGTTCGCGGCGGCAAAGATGGATTTGCATGCTATGTTCGTGGAAACAATCAAATCTGGCTTCCTGCAAATCTTACATCCGGATACGTTGATGGTGAGTTTGGGCTTCTGTTCCTGCTCCTGAAGTCAGGTGATGACTAACTCGCTGTTATAGCCGCCCTGGCAGAATTTCTCGTCCAGCAAGGAAACGTCTTTTCGCCAAAGCTCTTGTTGGAGGTAAGTATTAGACATTCTGTTAATAATCACCGACCGAAGAGTTTGCTGACATACCTAGATGAAAGCTCATCATGGCACCAAGGCTATTGAGGTTTTGATCAATGGAATCAAGACCCCTGCTAGTAGGTGTCCAGTTTCAATTGTGGCCATCCTGATCTAACATGAATAGTTTATGACCCGGTTCTCGAAATCACCATTATCTTTGATGCTTCCAGCCATCTACCTCACATCATCCGTACCGAAGAGAATCACATGATCTACGGACCTTCGACCAACGACCTTTACCTCTCTCAATACAAAGCCATCGAGGGCATTAAATTCCCCCACACGTTCCAGACCGTTTATAACTCCACTACGCAGAAGCTAGATGCAACACTCGAGGAGTTCATCGTCGAGGAAATCACCATCAATCCCAAGTTTCCCAAGAACTACTTCAGTGGCCTATCGGAAGGAGAAGGATTCTTCCCCAAAGAGGCGCCCAAGAGGACTGAGGGTCTAAGTCATGCGCACATTCTCGAATTCAGCAGCAACATGCTTTGGTCTGGTCCTGGGTCCGGCATAAGCAACAACTCTGTCGACAGCATCAAGCACAAAAACATCGTTCCCGGTTTACCCAACGCTCACTGGCTTATTGTCGACGACGGATTTCTAGGAGTTAAGCAGTTCGTGATTGAGTTCGAGGACCATGTTATCGTTGGAGATGCACCTCCCCAGTGGACCAAACAAGTGATCGAATGGATCGGCAAGAACATTGGCAAGCCCATCAAATATCTTTGGGTAAGCTCTTAAGATTGAGGATAAACCGAGTTTTGGTCATGAGAAACTAACACTCCTGCAATAGCCTACTCACCATCACCGTGATCACAGCGGAGGAGCTGCTGAGTATGTTAAAATTGGGGCCAAGTTGATCGTCCCTGAAATCGCAGCGAGCTACTGGTCGAGCATTCCCGGTGCAGAGCTCATCACCTTTAAGTAGGTGTCCTGTATCATTAGGCTGGGAACTACGATCTAATTGTCTGCTAGTGAAACGCACCCCTACATCCATAGCGATAGCAAGCACCAAGCCTGGTTCATCTGGGAAGAGCAAGCCACCCACTCCATTGACTGGTCATATGCCTTTATTACCGACAAGTGCCCTACCAACAAATCGGGCATTGCCGTCATTGAAGCTGACGCATGGCACCCTGGCATGCCTGATGCTAATAACGACAGGTGGGAAATGCGAGAGTGGCTCGGTCAGCTCGATAAGGATGGTCTGCCTGAGAGTGCATAGTAAGTGCTCCTTAGTACTTGATGCATTATATGAAAGCAAGAAACTGACGAGGTTCCAGCGTTCTTCCAACCCATGGTCAGATCAGCCAAGTCTCGGAACTCATTGAGCATACTGACTATGTATACGCCCCAAAGAGTATTGGTGA
Organism: Fusarium sp. NRRL 25184; assembly: GCA_013755755.1. Lineage (NCBI taxonomy): Eukaryota > Fungi > Ascomycota > Sordariomycetes > Hypocreales > Nectriaceae > Fusarium > Fusarium sp. NRRL 25184. The sequence continues at coordinate 29,443 of JABSSZ010000855.1, forward strand.
CTGGAAGAATGGAGGAGCTTTGTGCAAGGCATGATTGGACAACGGCCCCAAGACTATGTGATGGGGTCTAGTTTATATCTCGTGTTAAGGCATCAGCTGGACATTATGATGGAGTCGGATGGACGCAGCAGGGTGGCGATGTAAAGGTAGATTTTCATTTACGTTCGATGTTTCGCAGTCCTTTGATGCTCTGCAACCTTGGACATGCATGTTAGCTAGGTAGTTAGAATCCTTACAGGAATTTGAGATCTCTATTAAGAGTACTTAGTTCAACAGGCCGCTTTGATTGAACATCCTGTTTGTCACATACCTAACCGGTCGAAGATTCCCACTAAATCTTCATATATGGGGAATTTGTACTCTAAGAATATTATCTGGGGGTGCTGCCCCCAGAGTGGTGATTTACGCAAATTTATCCAAGATCAACTTTTGTATCTTTGTCTCGTTAAGCCTCAAGGGAAAGACCCCAGTCGCCAAGGCTTGTTGCTAACGCAAGAAGAGAAGAATACAAACAGGAAACAGCGCATTTGCGTCCGGATGGTTGCTCGAATTGTGGGTGAACTGTTTATTTGCAATCAGTAGCCTTAACAGCGGTACCTAGGATCTATTGCAGCCCCGAAGGGACCAAACCTATCAGCGCGTTAAGCATAATAAACTTCACTCACTAACTTAATTTTAAGCTTCTTGGCCCTCTAAACCTTGATCCCTCGATGTTAAAATCTTAGATTATACTATAGGCACAATACAGTCGCTATTCATTCTTTTCCTTCGTGACCAACACCTGCCCGGGTGATATTTTCCTTACAATTATACTGATGGCAGCTGGCTTCATGCATAATCACAACGCCTTTCTCTGGAACGTCTCGTAGATCAAAATTTTAGTCAAGAGTAAGCGGAGTAACAAGGCGTAAGCACTAAACGAGGCTTATGAACGCCAGCCACGAGTCATTCGTTGTAAGTTGTCATCTTACGTAGACTAGCGCGCGTCTGTTTCGGCACGCGGTACTTTATTAAATGCCGCCCTCGCCTCGAAAAAGCGCTTCCCGAGCGGGCTCAAATTCTAAGCCGCTACCGTATTTCCTCACTCAGTCCGCTCCTGTGACAGACGCAAATAACAAACGGATACAGTATGAGTGCCTCAGAAGGTACAGTGGAGACTCGTCTGAATAGAACCTGCGAGGTATGATGAACCAATACCCATCAACGTCATTGCTAATGCAAGTCCAAGGGTTGTCGGAAGAGGAAGATCAGGTGCATCTCAGACCCTTCCAACTCACACTCCTCGTCAGAAAAATGTAACCGCTGCAGAAAGCTCGACATTGAGTGTGTTTTCAACGCTCCAGCCACCAGAAAACGACGGAGACGCAATGAAACAAGGATCCACGAACTTGAACAGAAGCTCGAGGAAGTTCAGCGGGCGGTTGCTACAGGGCGCCAAAGAGACCTGGGCATACCACCATCCTCAGAAGCCTCGATAACGCCCGCGAGTACCCAAGATTCATCTTTATCCTTTGGGCGCATCTCGGCCACGTCTCCCTGCCAATCTACATCTTATGAGACTACCAGCGAATCGCCAGCTAAGGGAGACCCTGTGTCGCGAGGAATTGTTGGAGAATCGCTCGCAGAAGAACTATACACCAAGTTCTTCACTGACCTTTTACCGCATTACCCTATTATTCTTCCCGAAGCTCCCCTCTCATGGCGAACTTTGCAGCAGGATCGACCAGCACTCTTCCGGGCCATCCTGGCAACGGCATCAAGCAGCTTCAGGCCAGATCTCTGGACGCCACTCTTTCGCGATGCAGAACGACATGTCATGGAGGAAGCCATGATTTACGGTCGGAAATCTATAGACATTATACAAGCTACTCTGGTTCTTGTAACTTGGAGTCATCCGCCGGACAAGTTCCAGCATTTGAACTTTGGCCAGTTTATTAATGTAGCAGCTGCTATGGTAATTGACCTGCGATCCTCAAATGACGAGCGATACCAAATTCCATCATCTAATCCTAAGGTTTTATGTACTAAGGAATACTTGGAAACCGTTAGGGCGTTCTCAGTCTGCTACCTTCTATGCTCAGGGTTCAACGCCTCTTACTCGTCTAATGTCACGCAGTTATGCTAATGTATATCCAGTATTGCTATGTCATTCCGTCGGCCGAGCACGCTGCACTATGGCCCCTGGGTGCAAGAGTGTATAAACATCCTAGATTCTCCAGCTAGCACACATGTCGGTGATCGACGTTTGGCAGCATGGGTCAGGCTCCAACGGCTTGCAGAGGAGTCTCTTGCCATAGCCAGAGTCGGGTCAGAAGAGGGCTCCTCAAGACTCAATCATTCAGACCCACGTACGCGTTTTATTCTACAAGGCTGTCTCGAACGAGTCAAGGATTGGCGGCGGAATGTGCCAGAAGAGCTTATGACCCGTAAGATTGCCTTCACTATCTTTTGTTCGAGTAACTAATAGTCAAAGTAACTCTCGACATACACTACCATGTTATCGTTCTCAGCCTATGTGAGCCAGGTCTTTATGACAATCACGGGTTTCGAGATTTTCGCCCTCCTTATGCTATACATACTTCCCTGTCGACGAACACATTCACTCCGGATATGCCACAGTATGTTGATGCGCGCATAGAATGCCTGAACGAGGCTCGGAACCTGATTCAGCTATTCCTACAATTCTCCCCCAAAGTCCTACAGCAAGTGCCAGTAATCGTCTTTACCAGGATGGTGTATGCTGTTGTCATGATCATCAAGCTCGAAGTTTTTGATAGGCCGACCTGCAACGAAGCGAATGTGTCCGAAGCTGGACAGATTTCTGCTCCAGATTTGATAGGCCTTGTCCTTGAAAAGCTCAAATTAGCATCGGACGAAGGACGCTTTTTTATCCCAGCAACTTTCTATGCCGTGATAGGGAGATTGCACAGCCGATGTGTCGAGAGTTATTGGCGTCTGGCTATGGGCCAGAATGAGGTGAACGAGATCATCCAACCTCTCATGAACCTTCAAGTTCAAGACTTGAGCAAAGAGAAAGAGGAAACACCCCCAGAAGTACGCCGAGAGCGTCCGATACCCCAGCCACAGGTCTTTGGACTTGACTATCTGTCTCAGCAGACAGAAGATGGTGTTTTTCTAGACACATCCATATCGCTAGATGATTGGTTTCCAAGTGCCGCAGCCAATGCTGGTGTAGAAGTGTTTGGGACCAATTTCTTCACCAAAGGATTTCTGCCAACAGGTAGAGAAGAGGGTTTTGACATGAGAATCATGGATACTTAGTAGAAGCACTATTATTTTGGGCATTGCTGCGAAGTACATCAAAGACCTCCTATGTAGAGATTGGCTAAGCTAAGTTCTCTGTGGAGATATAAGTTCTCAGCCACAAGTCTCAACTGCAAACAACACACCTGTAGAGATTGGCTTTACGACGTTGTCTTGAATGTCAGGTTGGCCAATAGTGCTTTAATTTCGTATGAAGTTTGTGTGGTGGTGGCTCAAGGAGCTGCATAGAGTCTCTTGCCTCCGCAGAGATTCGGCACTTGCTTCAGCAGCACTGTTTCCCAGTCACCTGAGTTTTTATCCTATTTGAGATACAGGTCATTTGGGAAGCTGTACAAGCTGACCGCAGTAAGCCCTCTGAGATGAAGACGAACGCCAAAGAGTTCTGCACCACATTAGGAGACCTTGTGTGCCGCAACAAGTGCGGTATGCAGATTCACCGTCTGCTGGTAGTTGGGGGAGGAAATTAACACTTTCTATATGGACGATGTTACTTGGACGTTTGCAACGAGATGCAGACCGGCAATAGATGTATTCCATTTTGAAAATGGCCCTGCTTGCCCACTTGTGCTCTATATGTCGCATGGACCTGGGACAAAGCTCACGGGAGGAGAGGTTGTGGCCAGTTGGTTGTTGCCAGTTGGTTGTTGCCAAGAGATTATGAAGGTAGGCAAGGCTGGGTAACTTGTGATTTCGAGAATGCCTGAAGATTCTAAGGAGAGTGTCTTACGTAGACGAGCGGAGTTTGGTCTATAATGGCAGAGCTCTCTCACCATTGATTGGAAGGCCATCTAGTTTACTTCTTTATTGGTAGCGCATCCACTATCATAGACAACTCCTAAATAAAAACTATAGAAAAGCCATAATCGGTCTAGTAATGTTCGACCTAACAAAGCCTTATAAGTCTTTGATTTACAGCAACATTATCTTCAACTATTCTTATAACCGATCGCGCAACAGGATGTAACAAGTTATGGCTAGGCTTGCCCGGGAGGAAGAATGTTGAAGGATCCTCTATCCATCCTTCTTGCCTGCCTTGGTTAGGGATATGGAGTTTTCGATACTCGATTTGACATGCCCCAATGCGGCGGACCGCCATAGACATGCTTCCAGGGATAGTGATGCTAGTAACTGCTATGCACTGCATATGCTCATCTGTCGCAAATAGAGGAAGAAGAGAAATCCCGGACTTTTCAAGCTCAAGAATCTGTTGTTTGGTGCCCTCCAAGTCCAAATGGGTATCATTAACAACCCACCCGTCATTTAGCCTAAGACTGCCAATCTTGAATCCGGACAAAGAGTCACCATCCCACTCTGTTGAATCAATTCGTAACAAGGTACCTTTGAGAAGAACGGACCCAGAAGCTGAGATTGCAGAACTTCCAGTAGCGTTGATGTCGGGGAATTCCACGATGCTTGCAAAATGTTTGCGCGGCTTACAGGCTTGCGGGAGGAGGATTTCACCATCAACGGATAACCAGGACCAGCTAGGAGCTCGGCCAGATGCAAGATCGAGTGGGTTCTCAATCGCATCATAGCGAGTTCTAGTCCAAGCAAGCTGATAAATAAACGCACTTTTCCAGAGGCCGGCAAGATAAGTGTCATTCTGTATACCCTCAATAGCTTTGGCCACACCGGCAAAAGCAATTAGCTTGTCGGTGCTAAATGTAAGGTTTGTCTGAGAATACTTGTGAATTATATCATCCCAACATCGACGGAAGTCAATCAAGTTCTCATTCGTTGGGGGCTTCCTTGAGAGGAGGCTATCAATAACGGCGCTTCTTGATTCTTTCAGTAACCCTGGAGGCACTCGCTTTGGAAACAACTCAAGGGCGCTGACCTCTCCACACTCCCACCCGATCTGCCGTTCAGCGAAGTGTAGGATTCTTGGGGAAAGAAACCGCTCCTGGAAAACCCAACCCCGGCTCTGTAATGGAGCATTTTCAATATCGTCATCCCAGAGATCGTTGTCAACGATCCAGGTTCTGCGCGAGCTTTCCTGTAGCATCTTTATCTTGGTGCGAGGGCTGCCAACTTTAAAGACCCTGGTCATCTTAGTGGAAGGCAGATAGAGCAATTCTGGATGAAACGGATGAGGACTCTGGTCGAAAAGAGATCGAGTATCGTCATCGGCCAAGGTAGCAGATACATTCAAGAATGAATGTGAATAAACTTTATCCATCAACTGGGCCTCAACTCTCCAATCTCTCTTATCTTCATCCTGTTCAATGCACAGAGAGTCAATCCACAAATAGTTAATCCCTGCTTTCCGAGCAAATTGTATTGTGTCTCTGAAAGGTACAGGCAAGTTGCTGATATCAATGCCATTCTTAAAGCTCTCGAGAGTCCTTGAAGTCAACTTTGTGTATACAAAGCTACCCCATCTGTGACTAAGAGTCATATATGGCCCTTGCATATTATGCAAAGCTGAGATTATGAGCCGCACGTTGCTCTGTCCTGGACTCAGGAATAAAAGACGCGTCGGGTACCACGAGCCTCTTTGATTTCGTATAGAAGCGCATCTTGCATGTGTTGTCGTACATTGATTAAGCCAAAAGCGGACGAGATCAGCGCGGGAAGCGGGACGAATTCTTTCTGGTTCTATTGATGCATAGGATTGATATTCTGCCTAATTAGCATCGATGACACTGTCAAAAGGTCTTACCTACCCTGATCACTCATTAGTCTGACTGACACTCCCAGCGCAGAGTCTTGACTAGAAAATCCTAGCGGCTGTACTGTAACACCAATTTGTACAATACGCCAGTTGTCCTCTGGCGTGGCATCCCCAGGTGTGATCATTCGCGAGTCCTGACGAAAAACACTGTAAAGCGGCCCGGACCTCCAGGCATGAAAAGTATCTGGATAGTGATCTTTAAGCCATATAGAGTATTTTCGGCATACCCAGCAGGCTTGCGAGGTGTCTTGATTGTAAGGCGCATGAGCAATCTTGAGTCCGTGATTGGGACGTCTCAGTTGTTGCTTGTACACAGTTCTCAGTGCTTGAATACAAGGATTGCATAGCCCCATTGTATGATTGTTATTCCGCAGTTGGTTGGTTAGTTGGCTTATAAGAGGGGGTTTTGCTGAACAGGTTAAGTTTTTACTTAAGTTGCTTTAAAAGGGGATCTGTCTTAATAAACCCAGTCCTAGATTTTAGGCAACCATGATTTACAGATTACTAATAATTACTGCGCCGTTCCGGGATGTCTCAGTTTGCCGAATTATACAGCTGGGAACCTCATATTTAGCCCCACCTGTATATCCAATTTACAATTTTGCACAGCCTAGTAGAGAGCAAACAAGCCACTCATCGTGAGAACCCCATATCTAATCAAGCGACTAAGTTTCTATTTTATTTACTTTGATGCTCAGGACCTAGTAGGCTTAAAAGATATTCCGCAGTTATCTCATTATGCCAAAAGGATGGGGTCGTCGTTATGTAATCTATGCAGCCCAACATAATCAAGCCACGTTATCAATATGCAAAAGAGCTTGGGTCACTGGGTTCGGCCATCCTGACCACATTGAGGAATTATTTCTCGCCATGTTAGACGACATCGATGATTCGTCTATTGAACCCACCGAACCCCCTGGGAAGGGAAGCAATGGCGTTCTTGGTGAAGCTAATAAGAACAGCTTTGACGGCACCGGGAAAGCGGGTATCAGTCCTCTAAAATATGCTCGTACTAAGTTTATATTAATTATCCAATACTAGTCGAGTTATAGAGTGTATTTAAAGTCAGGTCGCAGGTCACCTTGAATCCACTTCTGTTCATCTGACAAACTGTCCCACTTTGCATCCATCTTGCCAAGTCTGCGATCTCTGTTCATCTTGCGGAGTCCCAGATGCATCAAGATAGATCCACCAAGCAAGAAAACCACCAGATAACCAAAGACAACCCCATGCCCCGTATAGTAACGAGGCTTTTCGCGAAGCAAGTAGATGTTTGATGACACCACGCCATTTAAGTTGCCCCAGCCAACCACTACTCCCAGCACAAAGGCACGCTTTAGCGACCCCTCAGTGTTATTGTTCAACCAGGAGAGAGTGTTGGGGACGGTAGGGTAAATGCCTGCTGCACCGAGGAAGACACCGACGTACTGTACTGTCGGGTTGGACGTGGCCATGAGCATAGCGAAACCAGCAATGCCAAGAAACACAATGGCGATATTGCAGTAACCTCGCTGTCGGGTCCTGTCGCCGTAGAATCCCACGCAGATGGTAAGACACGCCGCAACCGCATAGGGAGGCACAGATAGAAGCTGAGCTTTCGTACCTGCGTGGCCCATGCCAGCAATGATAGTCGGAAGAAACAAGGAGAAAGCATAGAGAGGAGTAAGGCAGCCCATATAAATAAGCATATATCCGTATGTTTTCCAGTCCTTCAAGGCAGCGAACATATGTCTCTTATCGAAATCCTCAGCCGTTCGACCTTGTCGGTCCATAATCAAGCGACGTTGGACTCGAATCTGGTCATCAGGACTGAGGAAGCTTGCTGTTGCTGGCCAATCAAAGACGAGCCACCAGCACGCTAGACCAGCTACAATAGTAGCAAGACCCTCTAGGATGAAGATCCAAGCCCAACCGGGTTTCCCGCCAATTCCATCCATTTTTGCAATAACTGCTGCAAGCAAGCCTCCAAAGGAACCTGCAAGCGCAGCTGCTGAGAAAAAGATGGAAGAACGGATGCCGATTTCAGAGCTCTTATACCAACAAGAGAGATAATAGTTGACTCCAGGGAACAGTCCGGCTTCAGCCATACCAAGGAAGAACCGAGCAGCTAGCAAGCCCTTGACATTGGTAACGAGGCCCATAAGAGTCATTATAAGTCCCCATGTCAGGATAATAAGAGTGAAGAATAAACGGGGCGTGATTTTCTTGAGCAATGCATTTGTTGCAGGTTCGACGACAGCGTACGAGACGAAGAAGATCGTCAACGCATGGTTATAGTCGCCTTTGACCATCTTGAGATCGAGTTCGAGACCAGCTAGGCGAGCGTTTCCGATATTGGTACGGTCGAGGAAGGATAGGAGATAGAGAAAAGACAGCCATGGGATAAGGGCCAGATCAACCCTCCACATCAGCTTCTTTTCCTATTTTAATTAGTTAGCTAGGCCGTTCTTTGATATTTAGCGCGCCAGGATTTTACTCACAATGGCTTGACGCTCTTCCACGGTCTTTCCGGCATCAGGGTCTGGTAAATGAGCCAAAAGCTGGGCTCGCTCGTATTCGATGGTCGTGTTGTCGACCTTTTCGGTCTCAACTTGGAACGGCTTCTCAAGGTCGGCCATGGCGATGGTGATCGACTGATGCTGGGACTAGATGTCAAAAGGACTTGTGACTCAAACGTGATACCACTGCCTCTAAGATAGGTAGGGAGGTACCTTGGGTAGAAGAATCTCCTACAAGTTGTGCAAGGGCCCGTTTATCTATACTTTCGGTAAGCTCAATCGCACTTGCAATACCGATGGGCGGTCTCCAGTATTGGATCCGTGTGGAGCATCCGTGCTCCCCATGGTGGCCGGATTCTCTCAAGGTTCCATCTATCCTCCACCTTTCTACCTCACGGGGCAATAGACTTCCACGTAGCTGGTTACTGCCCATAAGGTTAAGGTTTAGACTGCTAAGCCACATGCGGGGACATGACAACAATGGACTTTAAATTCCGCCCTTACCCGAGCGTAATTGCGATGATGTGATACTATAGCACCTTGTTCTCAATCCCATTGGAGCTCTCGGAGTTCCGAGGTTCGATGCAAACCCCGAGCCGCAGGGTGAAAACGGCAGCCACAATACGCTAGAATAATTCCTCTGTCTCTAGAAGGGTGATCCAGGATCTTCGATGACGAATAAGAGTTCGTCGTTTGGTCATGGTGGCAAGTAAACATGAAATAAGGTTTTGTAACTGTGATAACCTTGAATTTAACGTGGGCGGAGAAGTGCGGGGTTTCTTCTAGACTCCAATTGATGTCTCGCTACCCCAACAAGCCCCATTCCCTTGCGCCATTTTGCAATACGAGGCTTCATAGCATTGGCGGAGTATGATCTCCTCAACTGGAGCAGCCAGTAATTCCCTCAATGCCAAGTGTTTCTAGACATTTTAGGTGCCATGTAACGGGCGTAACTTGAGGTTTTGAACTCCACGCAGTCTACATTACAGGCGTTCCATACTGCGGAGATGATTCGTATACTACTCTCATAGCGTGCACTAGGATACGTCTATCACAAAGCACCGCGGAGAACTATTGGGCGCGAGGGCAGTAGTTATTGGTTAGCCGATAGCGCTTTGGCGGAAAGAGTTGCCAGGCCGCATGGGAATATTGGCTGTTACAAATGGCAACAGCGGCATTACTACGCTCAAAATAGTCGAGCTTGCCCACAAACTCCACGCCCCATTCTGCTGTCATGCGTCGACATCCATTCTGAATTCGTTCTAGCTTTACCAATAGTTGGCCAATAAGTTCTTGTTACCTTCCAAGAATGCAAGGTTCAGTTGGTGGTTGGTCAAAGACTTGGAACATCATCTCCACACATTTCCTTAGTCATTCTTTACCTTTATGTTGGGGCTGAAGCCTCTTTAAGCTATAACCTTATTACAGCTAGCAGCTTGTACTTAACTGACTGCATGAGCGTTAATCTTTACACTGTAGATAAATCTGGAGATTGAGACTGTGTATACTGTGCTACCATGGATGCGAATACCGTGGATAGACTGCCAACAGTTAACACGTTAGTAGAAACTATACAAGAAACTTAATCTGATGGAACAGGTAATGTTCTATGCCGCTGGTGTTCCGGACAAGGAGGCCATGGAAACAAGTCCCTACGTTGGAATTGCATCTGTTTGGTGGGAGGGAAACCCCTGCAAGTCCTTCCTTGGCCATACTCGATCGTCTATCCAAACTTGCTAATATTTATAACAAGCATGCATTGTAAGTCAAGCAGCAAAAGCCTGGGGTAATCACTGATGTTTCTCGTAGTACTTGACCTAGGTCGCACTGTCAAAAAGTCTGTTCAACAGCAAGGACTCATCGGTTGGCAGTTCAATACCATCGGCGTATCCAATGCTATCACCATGGGAACGCTAGGTATGCGTTTCTCTCTACAGTCGAGAGAGCTCATCGCCGACGGCATAGAGACTCTCACTTTCGCACAACACCACGACGCCAACATCTCTATTACCAGCTGCGACAAAAACCTGTCTGGAGTGGTCATGGCCATGGCCTGACATAACAAACCATCCATCATGGTCTATGGTGGCTCCATACAGCCAGGCTACTCGAAATTGCTTGAGAAGCGAATCAACGGTAGCAAGTTGTTTTGAAACGCTTGGTGCATACCAGTACGGTACATTGCCCAAGCCTGCTAACAAAGCATCCGCAACACCAGACCAGGTGCTCGACGACATCGTCTCCAATGCCTGCCCTGGTGCTGGTGCTTGTGGAGCTACATCAATTGAGGTCATGGGCCTTTCTCTTACAGGATCTTCGTCAAATCCTGCTACCTCACCTTCCAAGTTACGAGAGTGCGAAAGCTAGGAGAGTACATTCGTATTTGCTTGGAAAAGGATATTACTTCCAGAAAGCTGCTTACACCAAGGCCTTTCGAGAACGCCTTGGTCATGACAATGGTACTTGGGGCTCTACCAATAGTGTCCTACCCCTCTTAGCCATTGCCACTGCAGCTGAGGTGTCCCTCACTCTAGCTGATATTCAAGCCGTTAGTGACAAGATTCCCTACCTTGCAGATCTTGCGCTAAGTGGAAGAAGACTTTGCATAGTTGGCCTCTTATCTTTGAAATAGGGTTTACTAAGCATACTTTTAATGTAAAACTAAACTTTATGTGTTGGACTTTAGGCGCTGTATTATTATTATCCACCTATTACAGGCACTTACTATTGGCTGGTAATTTCAGTTGGTATATACAATTGCTACTTCCTGACTTTGTTTAATTTTGTGCTATTGGTGGGGAAAAGCGATATTAGAACCTTCTTATTAATAATAAATAGGTCATTACAAACTGAAAATTATCCTCTAATTACCTTAATGCAGCTATTTTTAACAGCTATGGGTTTTTGTTTTATAAAAACCTTATTTTTCAATAATATATTTAGCCTAATTAAATACAATATAGATGTTGCATTTAGACCTAAACCTTATTCTATACAGCTACTAATCATAATGCCCCTTAATTTATCTTTATGAGCTTTATTAAGTTAAAATAGATATATGAACTGTATCAGCAATCCACTAAGCATCTCTCAGCCACTCCAGCAGTACGCTACACTACAACAAATCTACTCTCAAGATCACATCATCCCTCACGCAAATATGAACCCAAAGTATCTACTTTTCCTTCCACTTGGGCTTGTCTGCGCCAACCCAATTGAAGCTCGTGGCAAGAACAATGGTTGCCCTGCTGCAAATGGCGGGTGCAGTGGCGTGAGTTAACTCTGCTGATGTGGCTACTATTATTCTAACATCTGTAAAGACCTGCATTACCAGCGGAGGCGGCGACTTCTGTCGCACTCAGTCAAAGGATGCGACATACGACTTCCCCTGTGGGGGGGTATTTAATGGCAATGGCCTGCAACTTACTTCTGTTAGTATTCTGTTCAATTTAAAACGAGCCCATATTAACTGGTAACAGTGCGGAGGAAGTCTGGGGGATCTTGCACTGCATATGGAGATTATGAGACCTTCTGTCCATACTGGGCTTAGGACTAAACTTTCTGTTGAAAGGGGACGGGGGGTTGTCTAAGGGTTGATAGTACATAAGTCATCTCCTCTATCATCAACTCAACATTGGACTTTGCAAATTAGATGGATCGATATTCTTAGCGGTCTACTTCTTCCCCACGATATTGCATTCCTCTGTTTCATCGACCTAATTAAGTGCTAGCCTCACCGAAGCCTGATTCCTTGTTCTTGTCAAATGCTGCTTTAGCAGAATCTTTCCCTTCTCTAGTTTCACCCGATTCGTTAACATCATCTGAGTTGTCAACACTCGAGATGGATTGATTCGCATGTCCCAGTATGGGTTCGGCATCGAGCTCTGAAGGAGTGGTTTGTTTTTCCTGAAATGCTTCAACACTGGGACTTGGAGAATTGTTTGTCTGGTGATCTGTTAGCCTTAGTCTCTTTTTATTACCTTTAACTATCTTTCAAGATGACTCCAGGGTTCTGTCATAACCCTGCGCCCATGATCGGTATAGGTGGATTCCCTGCCTATAACTTACATTTTCTCCAAGTTTCCATCCAAATTTGAGCGCCGCTCCTTCATAGTTCTTTATCCTAGAAGGCAATTGGACAGGCTCTCTCTGCTGGGGACTGTTTTTCTGATGATACGTCAGCTTCAACCTCCTTTTCGAATTTGGCTTCGCCTTTCATTTTGTAAATCAAGGATCTTGTTATAAACCATCCGCCGTCGTTTATGTGGCTATGTTCCTGGATCATCACTTACTTCATCTCCAGGTTTTGTATTAAAGTTGAAACCTCGTACTTTTCCCGTCTTCATGCCAGTTGCCATTTGAATCGGCTCACTCTTCTGCAGCGAAGGGAAGTTCATAGGAAACTTGTTTGGCTCCAGATATTCATCGATGCTTCCCACATTACTCGGCGAAGATGTGCTCTTCCTAAACTTGTCTAAAAGAGGAATCCGAATTTCCGAATGGTTTTGCAGGAGTGTATCCCAATCCGTTGAAGAACCAAGCAATTTGTCTGGACTGCCAAAGTGTTCCACGACAAAGTTCATATAGAACTTTCTCAACTTTGAGCCGGGCAAAGTGTTGCCCCACACGTACTGCACGTCTTCGCATGTCATAGGTCGTCCGAACCTTGGTCTTGTGTGCTGTTCATGAAGGCGGCGCATCGAGTAGTTCTTGAATTCTATGGCTTGAAGTTTATCGCCAAGAACCCAGCATTTCGCATCAGTATTAGAAATCGATTGTGACGAGGAAAACGCATAGCCTCCATAGTACATCCACTCAACAAAGAGGCCAAACACGTCAGGTTGATGGAACTGAAGCCTCGTTCGCTTATTGGATTCATCGAGATTCGAGGAGCATATTTCCTTTAGGTAAGGCGAGTAATGTGAGACCAAATTTATAGGAAGACACCATGTCTTGAATGAATTTGTTCCATCCCAGCTCGGGGATGGTGTTTCTGTTCCGACTTGAATCTCCACCCCGCTGCCTTGAAGTCTGTTTAAATTAGCCATATGTCAGTTGTTGCAACAGTGGACTTACAGTTGCATTTTGTTTCTGTCAACCAACGTCTTTTTGACTAAAGGTTCCGATTCAGGCGCGAAAAGACTCTGAGCATTCGAAGTGGCTGTGGGTGCAGCATTGCGGGCCTTGCCGTGCTTGTAGTCCTCGAGCCTATGTTCTTCGAGGCTGAAATCTCTGTAATCCGGATTTAAATTAAACGTATTGCATATATATAGTGCCCCGTCTATGTGCTCTTTGAAGGGTTCGATAGGTGCTGGCTTGTCCCACGTACCAAGTTTCTCGGTAATAGCAACTTCAATAGTCTATTAGTACACACCATCTAAATGGATATATCGTTCGAATTCATACTCTTCTGGCTAGAAATAGAGCCAAATGAAAAGCTATCCATGGTAAAAGATTACTAATGGGACAAAAGATCAATTACAGTAACAAGGCTTACCTCATTGTTGATTCTGCTAGCTGCGATGCTGCGCAGCGAGGTAATTGTTGAGGGAGAGTATGAGGGAATTTTTAATGATCTGATTTTTTCTACGGCAAAATATGCACTGCCTTTATGGCTTCTTCTTCACATCAAAGCGCTGAGACACGTGAAACGGGAGGGGTAATCGCAGCTGCAAGCAAGCGCTAAGTACACCAATCAAAACATAAAGTACCGTCGGAAAATCCATGCGCCGTCACGTTTCACGCGTCAGATGTCATGTCTTGAGCAAGGGTATTCTATCACAATCACCATCCGTTCCTGGAGCTATCCGGGCTAACTGTCATGCAAGGGTGTGACAACTACGAGATGGGCAGCACCAGGCTCACTTCGACTTCCTTCTCCAGGAAGAGCCGGAATCATTGCTATCCCGCTTCCAATTCTCGGTCATAAGCAAAATCGTGTGCCAGTAGACGCGCCGAGAGCACTCACACACTATTACATCTTCAAGAACAAGGTTGCTCTTGAGGCCCTCGAGGTCGAGAAAAAGAGTGAGAAGGGCGAGTTTGCCAAGATTGCGCCGCTATTTCAGTATACAGGCATATATACAGTATGTAATCAGAAGCTTGATACTTTATAGCACTTTTGCCATTTCATTAATTCCTTGCGTTTGATTTGTTCTCATTAATCTCTTAAACATTCTTCAAAGCCTGGATGTTATATTGCTCGCTATTCGCCACCTCCACCATCACCACCACCGCCTCCATCACAACCCCCAGACCCTCCATAATCACCCGCTCCTCCACCACCAGATATATTGCCCCCTCGCCCCCTTCTGATAACCCTTCTCTGTTTCCACGCGTCACGACCCAAGAGCAGAGTCCTTAGATCAGTCCTCTCTACGTTGGCAGATGCGTGCTTCACCGTAGCAGGCACGTACTCCGTCAACGTGTTTTCCACTGAAGCTCCTCTTTCTAACTCTGAGGTATACTTCGATTCCCATAACTGTCTTGTATGTTGAAGCAGTGTACCTGCCGCCCGTTCATTTTCTGTACGTTCTCTATCGAGGACCCAGTCTGCCTTCTCGGCCGACCAAAACCAGTAACTCGCAGGGAACAAGCGATGAGTCTGCCAAAGAAGATCAATCTCGAGCGTTGGAGGGATTATCCGAGAGGGTCGTGAACTTGGGTGGCGAGACGGCTTTGCTGTCTTTGGGTCTAGCTTTGACTTGTATGAGCCATCTCTCTCACTCTTGGGGAGTATACTGCCCAAAAGGCCGAGAAAGTCTTCGTAGTCAACCACCGAGTTCTTCAAACTGTCCACAAACCCAGGGACCGAATTCTTGACTCGAAGTATAACCTTCCAGAAAGCCACTTGTTGCTCGAGGTCTGCTCGAAGATCCCGCAAACATGGCCATGGTTTCAGCATACAGATCTCGTTGAACTGCTCGTGTTGACTTTGACTTCTGCATCTTTGTTCTACCCTGCAAGTTCGTATCGCTGCGTATGAATCAAGGTCCCAGACCTTGTAGCCTTGCTCCGGTACACTTGTGCGGCAGCGATCCCATTGATGCATCAGAATCACTTTTCCTTGTTGGTCTTTGGGGATCTCCTCGAGCTTTTTATCAGTCGGCGTTATCCACTTTCGATCGGGACATGGGGGCCGATCGGCCTTTCCTCCCAGAATGGAGAATCTTTTCGGCTTCCATGGTGCAGAGGGCCAAAGTTGATATGGTAGGTTGGAGCCACGACACTCAAGGCCAGACCAAGTCATCTGACTACACTTATCCCAAGCATTCTTCGTCCGTCTGGGACACCATTCACCCTTTAGCAGTTTGGACACGGGGAAATGCCGATGCTCTAAGCCAAAGATGCCATTCAAGTTGCGGTTGCGATTATCGTAGATATAGTGGTGGAAGCGCGAGGGCGATAGCATGTGCAGATACATGATAAGTGCGACGTCCCTATCACTATTAGTCAGGTGATCAAACAGTAAAGACACAAAGCCTACCACGGAGGCGGGTGGTCATTTGGGCAAAAGCCTCGTATGTCGATGAAACGAAGATACATAGCATAGCGCCATTCTGAATATGCCAATGTCTCGTCACTTATGCTACCCTTTGCATCGCCGAGGTGTTGACGGAGCTTCAAAAAGGTTTCGATCAATTGGAGATGTTGCTGTTGAGAGATTCAGTTTCAGATCCATTTCACCAAGTCACAAGATGTTAGCTTACAACAGCAACGTCGCTCAGATTAATCTGGGTCCTTGTCCAAGGGTCTTCGTAGACAGTTGAAAACGGCATTGTCATGGTGAAATTATCTTGTTATGAGAAAGCGCATATAGAGGCATTGGACTGGAACCTCGATGATGTTAGAATGCTTTGGCTCTGGTTTATATAGACTATAGAACACAATTTGAGGCTGTGTGTCGATCTGATACCCTTGGCAGTTGGATTTGGTTAGCTCAATCATCCGCTTCCGAGCTAAGGCGTATGATTGGTCAACGCGGAACCATTCCTCACTGCGGCCTGAATGTAGGGTAAGCACGCGACTTGGCATTTTGTCAGGCTCTTTACAAGGCACTCTCTAACGGATGGATCCTCTGACTACTTTCATTGATTAATTATTATTCTAGTATTTCAACTGGTCGTTATGGAGATTTGATGTGACACATTCTTTTGCTTTGTCTGTATCTTGAAAGGATTGGCATCCATGTGAATCACGGATAGCGGAGGTGTGACGAACAAGGACCATAAGACAGGTTAGATTAACAGCTTATTGACATTTACCAAAACCCAACTTAGCGATGTACAAATAATTGGATGTGTAACAAATTCCCTACAAGCTACTGCCTGGTATAAACAGCGCTTCTGCGGATGATAGACTTGCTCCAAACCCAAACCGGAATTACCAGGATATATCCAATCCAAAGAAGAGAACCCATGATGGCGAATTGCTTCAATGGGCCCATAGAATTCATCCAAGTGATCGCCGAGTAGGATACACCAAAGCCCAAAGAATTCTTCATGACGTTTACCAGGACGCCAATCTCTCCAGCTCGCGGAGGCATAGTGTTGACAGAATAAGTAAGCAAGACATTAGCTGATCCTGTCAAACCAAAGCAAAGGAGTCCCCATCCGACACAGACAACGATCCAGTGACCAGGGTTTTGAAGCCCATGACCGAGGACAAGGCAACCAGTCGGGCTGGCGAGTGCTCCAATAAGCATCATCGGCAGTCTACTCCTGGGATTAGGCGCCTGGGTACCTCCCTTTGCTGAGCGGATGAAGAGAAGGTCTGCGAAGTAACCACCAAAGGGGAGGCCAATCAGAAGACCGAGAAAAGGACCAACGCTAAGTAGACCGATCGAACGTGAATTCCACAATAGGGGAGGAGTAGCATAGGTGATGCCGGTGATGATGGAGACAATGACGGTCCAGCCAATGGTTAGGCCAAAGATGTAGACGGTGATGAGAACCTGAGGCGCTACCAGGAGCTGCAGTGGCCGGACCAGTGACAAAGCCATGCTCTTCCACTTCATGGGCATGTACTCGCCGCTGAACGACCTGGAAATCCACTCTTTTCTGAGGCTAGCCTCAGACATCTCCCCAGTTATTGTTTCGGCCGGTGATGAGATGCGAATATCCTCGATCGAAGTGCTCGTAGGTTTCGGTTCTGCGATTGTCGAGCTCCCAGGCCTGGTTTGAGCTGTACCAAGGTCGTTGATATCGTGAGTTGTCTCAGGAAGCATGAGGATCGAACCAAAGAGATTGAGGCCAGTCGCGATTGACAGGATTCTCAGGTACCATCTCCAGCTTCCCAGACTAGTTCCAACTGCCCCAGAGACCATGGGACCGACTGCGGAGCCAGCAGCGAGGAAGCCAACGTACACGACCATGGCTCTTCCGAGCTGATGAGCGGGAAACGTCTCAGCTACAATAATAGGACCAAGGGCCTCGACGAGACCACCAGCTAATCCACCGATGATGCGTGAGTTTCGAAGGGAGGCATAGTCGGTGGCTTCGCTGGACCAAATGTTACAGGCGATGAAGATAACGAGCGAACCGAGGACCGTGTAGCGTTTTCCGACGAGTAATGATAAGGGGAGAGCGAAGAGATTCTGAAAAGGTTAGTGATTCGATGACAAGACTACTGATGAGAGCATAGGTAACGCACCGAAAGTCCAAGAGCCAGCAAAGCATACGTCGGCAAGGTGGAAGCTTGGTCTTGCGAGCAGTGCAGCTCCTGAATGATCAACCCAAAGACGGAAGAAAGACCAGCGGACCAGGCATTTCCAATTAGATTGTAAAAGCTGACGTTCAGCAGAATGCATATGCGCCACCAGAGCGGCCATTCCTATGAGTCGAGTTCCATTAGCATTCGTGGTCTGAAATGAATCTGTGACTGGAGGTGCTCTTACGAAGGGAGAGATAGACATTGTCGAGTATGCGGTCCTCGTAGCAGTTGATGGCTGGCAGTGATGTCAACGGTAGTTGATGAGACTGATATCAGAAAAGGAGTTGCTCGCAGGCTTCGAACCTCAATGCTTTATGCCTTCGCTTATCACTGGCCAATGCCCGAGGCTGGTCTAGACCAAGCCTCATGCCAGGATGCTTTCGGCAGTGACACGCCATCTCCCGTCTTTGCCCCGACCCCGGAAAAGATCCAGCTATTACCCCAGACTTTACCCCGCACGATCTCATCGCTTTACTCAATGCGTGACGCGTTTTGCATGGTTGGGAAAGCTTCAAATCATCGTGTGATAGGGGCCAACGAATTCCGCGGAGACTTGATCTCGCGTGACGCACTTTGTGTCACCAAGTCCCCGGGATCTGGCTTCAGTTCCCCAGTCGGCGGTTATCGCTGGCCTGGATATTTCGGGAGGCGGCCTTCAGCGAATCATTACAGCGGATAACAGAGGCGTGGTATCAACCAAAGCTGTTCATGATGATACGGACAGATACTTCAAAGGAGAGATAGCTGTGCCATTGGAGGTCCCCGGTTTACGCTTAGATAATTAACTGTGTGATTATGCGACGTGACCTTTGAAGACGAAAGGAGGAAGAAAATGGAAGTCTGATAATAAAGCTAAGCAATATGATTACGCGTGCATGATAACTGTTTGCGTCTCAACAAATTCCTTCAACCCCCATTCCGCACCAAACCTTCCAAATCCGCTCAGCTTAGTTCCTCCATGAGGCAAAGTCGCTTCATCATGAACCGTAGACGAGTTGATATGTACAGCTCCAACTTGAAGACGACGCGCCATTTCCAATGCTGCATACTGATTCCGTGTCCATATCGCAGCAGACAACCCGTAATCACTATCGTTGACAATGCTCACAGCCTCGTCCGCGTTGGAAACGGTGACGATTCCAAGACAGGGGCCGAAAGTCTCTGTGCGGAAGAAATCCATGGAGCTGTGGATATTATCAAGGACTGTGATCGGTATTAGGTTTGAGTCCGTCTGGGGCTCCGTAAGAGACTGCACAGAAGATCCCTTGGCTTCTGCGTCGGAGACTAAAGCTTGTACTCTCGCCTGACTCTTTGGCCCGACGAGCCGATACGCTGAGCCGTTCTTGTTTCGTAGAAGTTTTGTAAGCTCTGCCCGAAACTCATCTACGACATCCTTTTCCACGAGGACAAGATCTGTAGACATGCATATCTGTCCGCCCTGTATACACAAAATTCATTAGTAAGTGACCAGAAGTAGTAGAAATAACACTCACATTTAGTGTTGCTCCAGAAAGAGCTGCTTCTGCTGCACGGCCAATGTCTGCGTCCTTCAAGACGATGCAACAGTTCTTCCCACCAAGCTCCAGCAATACCGGCTTCAAAGCCAGTCCCGCTTGCTGCGCAATACTGCGCCCAACTTGTGTTGAGCCAGTGAAGTTAACTTTTCGGACAGCAGGATCTCGGATGAGATGTCCAACTACCTCAGGGGCATCTCCAGGTCGGTGGAGGATGAAATTGACGACACCTGGAGGGAACCCAGCTTTTGAGAATAGGCCAGCGACGAAGTAATGTGTCCGAGGACTAAGCTCAGACCCCTGCAGTTGGCCGAGATTAGTAGAGTGCTATCAAGCATCAGTAATAGGATCATCACCTTGAGAATGACAGTGTTTCCAGTTGCCAATGGGGCGATCACTGCTCGAAGGGCTAAGAATAGAGGTGAGTTCCAAGGTGCAATTCCCAGAACAACACCCAAAGGACGAGTAAACACCAAACCGTATGCTCCTTCAGTACTGGTATGTGGGATGGTACCACTCAGGCTCCCAGCTGTCAGGAGATACGCAGTCTGCTCGATCAAATCGATGCTAGTGGCGACACCGATGGATGCCCACTCATCATCGCAGTAGATCTCAGACTTCATAATATTTCGGACTTCGTGCTGATGATTCTTCAATACCTGCGTTTCAGTTTCGTTAGCCATGTAACTAGCAATGCTGACTGTTGTTCAATACCTCTGCTAGACGTAAGAGAAGACCACGTCTATGGGTCGGAGAGGTGGTTGACCACGTCGCAAATGCTTTGCTGCAACTCGACACAGCATCCGCGCAGTCAGACAAATCAGCGCCCTGGAAATACCCTCCTTCAAATGAGTGATGTCGTGAAGTGTCATCTTCTCTCAAGATTGGAGCATCGTTGATAAGAAGGGGAACACGATAACTTTGCGATCCATTGCGGAGCGAAGGCTGGTCAATAGTTGAATGCGTCATTGTTTCTGAAAGGGCTTCAGTCGAACTAATAAAATCAGGAAGGCGATATCGGAAACTGAGTATCATTTTGGCGGAATATCGTATTACTTGTAGTAAGTAATAGTAGCAGCTTTCTAGGAGCATGCAAGCAACGGTAGTTGATAGTTTCGGGCGTGGATACGCCAATTAGTGTAGTCCGGGGATAGGGGGCAACATCGGATAGTGACCCGCTCTCCAAGCCATTGGCCATATACCGGATCATCAAATGTTAAAGACAAGCTGAGCCTGTAGTCAGGCGGTCCCATTGGCGTTTTTCTGGTTGAATAACCCAAAAGACTAACGACGTAAGGTACGCGACGCATGCATCAGCAAATGACCAAGTGATACGGAAGCGGTCAAGAGACAAGACAAAGTCGGTGTTGGGATTAAGTATCTTGTATTCAGACAATAAAGCTTTGCGCAGAACATACTTCTCAAAACACAGCTGGAGCTTGGTCCACTAAAGAGAGACTTTTCTCATTTTCACATAGGAAGATTAGGAAGATATTCAGTCGTACTAAGGAGCATAGCCTACTTTTGCATATAACTCTATTGTGATCTCGAGATGCATGATGCTTAAGTTGAGGATTGTTTTGTGTCAACGGCTTATATAATTCTAGTTTCATTCTCCTTCCTCTCTACATACATGTAAAAACAAGCCTATCCTGTCTTTCATTCAGAGACATATGTCTCAACATCGACTCCTGCCACCCGGTAGAAGCCCAAGGCCCTAAGCATCGGTTTATCGTCAAATCTATAGAGATAAACCTTGCTGTTGGCATCTGCATGGTGCTGATACTTATGCCACGTCGGAATGCAAAAAGTATCACCCTGCTTCCACTCAAGGACCTTGTCTCCAACTTGTGTCGAACCAGAGCCCTCAATGACATGGTACACAGCAGAGCTCGTCTCTTGAATCTCGGGCGACTTGGCTCCTGGGTTAAGTCTCTCTGCTGAAGCACCGATGATTCGACCAACTATGTAATGATGTTAGCCATAACTCGAGACTTGTCAATGGTAGCACTTACTCTCGGCCCCACTAGGCTTCAGATACGGCTCCGAAACCCACTCATCGGGACTGGCATCTAGCTTGGGCTGCATCTTGCTCCACGGATAGACGATATCAGACTCTTCAAAGTCCTCAGCCGGGTATCGTGCAGCAGTATGATGTTCGACAAAGTGGACAGGGAAATGGATGAAGCTGGGGAGGTCAAGTCCATCGAGCCAGATAACAGGCTGATCATCTCCACCCTCTTCATCAGCGCCTTTCTTGCCGTGGTCATGCCAGTTCCAAGTAGGCGTGACAATGACGTCGCGAGGCTTCATGGGAACCCTCTTACCGTGAACTGCAGTGAAGCCGCCAGTGCCTTCGATGATGAACCTGCATGCAAAGGCGGTGTGTCTGTGCGCAGGTGCTGTTTCCTTGGGCTGCACCAGCTGGAGTCCAGCATACAGGGTATCAGTAGTATATGGTGCAGCTAAGCGCGAAATGTTAGTAGTGAACGATCGGTTGGCGATACGAGATGCCCAACTCACCTCTTGCCGGGTTCCCAAGCATCAGGACACGACGCTCAGCTTGTTTCTCGGTGATAAGCTGTCCAGCCTTGAGAAGATAAGGTTTGATCTTGTCATAGGACCAGACATAGGGAACGGTTTGAGGGTTGGGTGCTGGAGGGTTGAGGCGTTGCATCTGGGCCCAGAGAGGAGCTGTGTTGGTCTCTCGGAGAGCTTCAACAAGCTCTTCAGCCGTGTGCAGAGACTTGGCTGAAGTGACGTCGCCAAGATGCTGGCCACCGTTGGTTGCTGTGACATTTGCAGAAGGCATTTTGATTTAGCCGAGCTTTTGGATGTTTCTGACGGTGGAGGTAGTTGAGTTGATGGTAGGATTGAAGGGCTGTTGGCGATTGCGTTTTCAATCAAAGGCTGTGAATCTGATGCATTGGCAACCTTACCTACGATATCGTAAATATACTTGAGCGTGAGAGGCTTGCTTATCAATCGATAATCGTCGACGTACAAGTTTTGGTCCTGGTAGTCGGCAGATGCTGCAGTGGCATTGACTTCGGGGCACCATCGGGACTCGATCCCGCAACATCCGGCCGTCACACTACCGCACACAACACAAAACTGGATAATTCTTCTGTGCATTGCTGACAGTTCAATTACAAGTAAATCATTCGAGGAGCAGTTTCGAGAAACCAGAACATACATGCGACAAGACCGACAATGGCGAAGAACAAGATTACTCAGCCGGTACGTATTGACTCTCGTCCCCAATGAAACGAGTCAACGTCTTACTCTGATAGGCAACGGCATACCCTTCAAGATCTACCAGTCTTTTGGAGAGACTCCATCACACTGCTGATCATACTAATGGCAACGGCCATCTTTCCGGCTCTCAAGTCAAGCTGCATATCTTGATCGTTGGTGCAGGACTTGGTGGTCTGTCAACAGCTGTTGCACTCGCCCGTCAAGGCCACGAGGTAACAGTCTTGGAACAGGCAGCTACCTTGGGTGAAGTAAGTATCTACAAAGAGAAAGCCCAACTTATAATTGACATGTGTACCATCTATCAGGTTGGTGCAGGTATCCAGATCCCGTCGAATTCATGCAGATTACTCCTAAAATGGGGTCTCGGTCCATATCTCAAAGAGTATGCAGTAAAGCCAGAAAGCATGACCTTTCGAAGATGGGAGAACGGCAACCCGATCGCCTACACAAAGCTGTCCCCAGACTTTGAAGACAGATACGGAGCGCCTTATTACGTCATTCACCGTGCCGACTTCCATCGCGCCCTTTGTCGCCGAGCAGAAGACCTTGGAGTAAAAATCGTGACTAACAGCAGGGTCACCGAATACAACGAGGCAGCTCCATCTGCAACGACTTTCGATGGTCGTGAATACCGTGCTGAGTTGGTCATTGCTGCAGATGGCGTCAAGTCTCAGGCTCGACCAGTTGTTCTCGGTGGTCCAGACCTACCACCTCAAAAGACTGGTTTTGCTGCTTATCGCGCTACAGTAAATACAGAGGAGATGAAGCAGGATGAGGATACGGCCTGGTTGCTTGAGAAGCCTGGGATCAATATCTGGTACGTGGGATATCTCTTCAGTAGTGCAGCTGATGTTGACCATTCAAGGATTGGGGAAGACCGCCACGTCATGACATACTCTATCGCCGGAGGCAACTCTTTCAACATGGTCTTGTCTCACGTCGACCATTCGTCGCCGAGTACGTGGAATGCTGAGAATGCGATCCGCGATATGCAAGACTCGTTCAGAGACTGGGACCCAAAGTAAGTCATGTCCTCTGTGAACCTACGGCAGGTACTGAGCATCTTTAGGTTGTTCAAGGTGATCAAAATGATCAAGGGTACCCTCAAGTGGCCGTTGATGAGCGGCAGTCGTCTTAAGACTTGGATTTCTAAGAGCCAGAAGCTTCTTATCCTCGGAGACGCTGCCCACGCCATGGTACCATACATGTCTCAAGGTGCCGCCATGGCCGTAGAAGACGGCGCTGCTTTGGCTACAGCGATCTCCAAGATCAAGTGCAAAGACCAACTTGCAACAGCTTTGCATGTCTTTGAGAAGGAAAGAATGAGTCGAAGTTACGGTATGCAGTCCGCGAGCTTGGTAAATGGCAAGCTATGGCACTTTCCAGATGGTCCTCTCCAGCAGGCTCGGGATCTTGGCATGAGGGCTGAGGTGGAAGGGAGGCCATTTGTTGAGAGCACGAATCAGTGGAGCGATCCGGTAACACAGATTTGGGCCTATGGGTATGATGCAGAGGATGCTATTAACGAGCTTTGGCAAAGCGAGAGTGTATAGATGAGAAATGAAATTAACACTGCGGCAGTTGACTCATAACGTGGCACTGGAGTAGCGCCCTGTTCTTGATAATTCCATTTGTAGCGGAACTGGGGTCCTCATGAGATCTTAACTTGATGTATTAGTTAGCCGCCTGCTATGAACGGTCAACTGGTCTAACCTATGTTATCTTAATGCCTCGGCATTCTAAAGCCCTACGGGGACTTGATACGAGTCGGGGGTTCCCCGCGATTTGAGCTTCCATCCCAGTTTTTAAGGTTGTTGCTACACGAGACTCGTTTCTTCACTCTTCTCGTGGCCTTGCCTCAATGACTCAGTCAGTTCCTGGTTTCTCTCTTGCAAAAGTTCTTCACTAATTGCCAACCTGAGAAAGCCTTTCAGTAATTGCTGCTTGATTTGTTATGTCTAAAGGCCGAGTGGATGAGCATCAGGGCTCGCGGCACAACCTCCAACATGACGAAATAATACATCATAGTTGCAGCTTTTAGTGTGTTGAGTGTGAAAAGGCACTGTTTTCTCTTTGAAAAGTCGTCTTTAGTATGTTTCGCTTGTGGAAAAGGTTACCAGATAAACTCAATGGCTAGCACAGTTGTTTGGTGGCGCTCGTACTATCAGGGCCCACGTCAACACGTCATAATGAAATTGTTAGTTTTGGTGATAAGCAGCCACACATCTGTCAGCATCAGTTCATGCATATGACAAGGCAGTCAGTCAAACTTACACAATTCCAGGATGGTGGGGACAGATACGCCTCGATTCATCAGCGAGATGGTTACCAGAAACGCATTTTGATGGTGTGATCGTTGTTTGTTTGCCTGGGACGAGCCGTTGTTGATGCCTTATACTTCACGTAGGCTGTCCCCGTTAATCACAGCAGGCATTGATCACCAGCCCCCCACACAGATCTGTCAATTGAACCTATATTCTCTCAGAAATCTCGGACACAGTATTCTCAGGCATATCTACATACTCAACAATCCTCTTGTTCACACAGGGTACACAAATATACAGTATGGACTCAACTAAGAAACCGGACGGAGAGACAGAGCATTGCGAAGTCATCGATCCTGCCCAAGCAAACACCCCAAGATCCCAAGATCCAATAAACATGTCTCCCAAAAAACATGAAGAAGAATCCCACAACGCAGTCCTACAGAAATTAGGCCTTTCAGACGAGAATCTGAACCCGTCAAGTCCAAACTTTGACTTTCAAGCATGGTCTCAAGCACTCGTCAGCCTGCGGAGCAGACTTGATCTTCCAACTCCACCACGTTCTGGGTTTGCCTTCAAGAATTTAACTGTGCATGGAAGCGGCCCAGCTGTAGAGTATCAGGATACTCTATGGACGCTACTTACCCAGCCTTTTAACATCCGGTCCTGGATTCGGCCGAAGGAGACCAAGTCTATTCTCACTCGCCTCGATGGAGTCGTCCAGAAGGGACAGCTATTGCTTGTTCTAGGCCGCCCTGGTAGTGGTTGTTCAACCTTTCTAAAGACTATTACGGGTGAGATGCAAAGTCTGGAGATTGGCTCAGACTCCATTCTTCATTACTCAGGTACAACAAACACCAAAAACACGGTAATGGATTGTTAACAGGACTAGGCATACCACACCAAGTAATGTCGCACGACTTCAAAGGCGAATTAATCTACAATCAAGAAGTAGACGAACACCTCCCGTACCTAACAGTTGGCCAAACCCTCGAATTTGCTGCTGCGATGCGAACCCCACGAGCTAGACTGCCAGGAATAACACGCAAAGATAGAATAAGCCATGTTGTCCAAGTCATGTTGACGGTCTTTGGTCTATCGCACACAAGGCATACAATTGTTGGGAATGATTATATACGAGGTGTTTCTGGCGGCGAAAGAAAAAGAGTTTCTATTGCCGAGACTGCACTTTCTGAAGCTGCTATATCGGCGTGGGATAATTCTACACGAGGGCTAGATGCAGAGTCTGCACTTCATTTTGTTAGTCATCTACGAACTCTTTCTGACTGTAAGAATCCTGTACCCTAAAGATATGACGATTGACTAATCGTGGTGTAGTAACCCAATCATCCAACGCGGCAGCCATATACCAATCATCGCAATCTATCGTCAATCTATTCGACAAAATCCTCGTCCTGTACGAAGGGCGAGGAATCTTCTTCGGTCATGCTTCTTTGGCTTCAGGCTACTTTGAACGTATGGGTTGGTATCGTCATCCAAGGCAAACAGCCGGAGATTTTCTCACCGGAATAACCAACCCGGAACAAAGACAAGCCAAAGAAGGACACGAGAACTCAGTTCCTAGAACCTCTGAAGAGTTTGAGCGGTATTGGCGCGACTCACCCGAGTATTCGGCTTTAATGCAAGAAATTGACGAGTATCAGAAGGATTTCTATGAAAACAAAGATGTCACGCAAAAACAATTTGAGGAAATACGGGGGAAGTTGAAAGCCAAGGGAATGTTGAAGAGAGCTTCTCAAACAATCTCATTCCCAATGCAAACTGCCCTTTGCGCAAAAAGAGCAACACAGCAGCTCTGGAACGACAAAGCATCAACCTTTACTACGCTTATTGGAGAGATCATCATTGCACTTGTTGTAGGATCCATCTTCTACGGCACACCAGAGACATCAAATGCGTTCTTCTCTTACGGATCTGTGCTCTTCTTCTCAGTCCTTCTCAACGTTCTAATGGCTGTAACAGACACGCACAATCTTTACAAAGGACGCTCTGTTATGGCTAAACAAGCGTCTTATGCTTTTTATCGACCGTCTGCCGATGCATTTGCAAATGTTCTAGTTGACATTCCTGTCAAATTCGTGGTTGCTGTCTTTTTCAATGTTATTCTCTACTTCTTAGCTGAGCTTGCAAAAACAGCATCCCAATTCTTTATTTTCTTCCTCTTTGTCTTTGTCACAACTATAGCTATGTCTATGATCTTCCGCACCATCGCTGCTGCAACAGTTTCGCTTCCTCAAGCCATGGCAATATCTGGATTTCTCGTTCTTGCACTTGTTACGTATACGGGCTTTGTCCTTCCTGGTCCTTATATGCATTCTTGGTTCAAATGGATCTCGTATATAAATCCACTCGCTTATGCCTTTGAAGCGTTGCTTGTTAACCAAGCACATGGGACTAATTATCCTTGCTCCAACCTTGTGCCATCTTATCCAAATCTCATTGGCGAGACCTTTATCTGTCCTGTTCCTGGATCTGTGGCCGGGGAGACTTATGTCAATGGGGATTCTTGGTTTGAAACAAGCTATGACTATAGCTATTCCCATCTATGGCGCAACTTGGGCATCATTTTCGGATTCTTGTTCTTCTTTTTGGTCACGTATCTTTTAGCTACTGAGCTAAACGTGAACTCATCTGTTGGTATCGAAGTCCCTGTCTTTCTACGCGGCCGTCTTCCGAAAGCCGACTCGAAACTCAAAGCTAGAGTCGACATAGAGCGACCGTTAATAGCTAACAGTGCATCAATCGAGATTACTTCTGGCGAACCGACACAAACGAAAGCAAACAACTCAGTTTTCTCCTGGAGGAAATTGACCTTCGATGTCATGATCAAAGGGAATTCAAGGCGGCTCCTGGATGAACCATCCGGCTGGGTCAAACCAGGCTC
Source organism: Fusarium sp. NRRL 25184 (assembly GCA_013755755.1). NCBI lineage: Eukaryota > Fungi > Ascomycota > Sordariomycetes > Hypocreales > Nectriaceae > Fusarium > Fusarium sp. NRRL 25184. Next base: position 57,552 of record JABSSZ010000855.1, read on the forward strand.
CCTCGTCGCCTTGATGGGCGTATCAGGGGCTGGAAAAACGACACTTCTCAATGCCCTTGCCCAGAGAATGTCCTCAGGCCAAGTCAAAGGCGAGTTCTATGTTGGTGGAAATCCATTACCAGCTTCATTCAAGAGTGATGTTGGCTATGTCCAGCAGCAGGACGTCCATCTTGAGACATCAACTGTACGTGAAGCCCTACAGTTTTCAGCAATGTTAAGGCAGCCTCGCGATATACCGAAAAGCCAGAAACTTCAGTCCGTCGAAGAGACTCTTCATCTTGTTGGCATGGATGAATTTGCTGATGCTATTGTTGGATTGCCCGGCAAGGGGCTTAATGCAGAGCAACGCAAGCGCCTGAGTATTGGCGTCGAGTTAGCTGGAAAGCCATCCCTGCTGTTATTTCTAGATGAGCCAACTTCAGGACTAGACAGCCAATCGTCAGAGGCAATTTTGGGCCTGCTCCAGAAGCTTGCTAAGGGAGGGTTGGGGATCTTATGTACTATCCATCAGCCAAGTGCCATGCTGTTCCAGAGGTTTGATCGACTGTTGCTCATGGCGCGAGGTGGCAAAGTTGCCTACTTTGGAGATGTTGGCGAGAATTCAGAGACAGTGCTGGGATATTTTGGTGAACGGGCACCAAGGAGGTGTAATGATGATGAGAATCCTGCAGAGTATATCCTCGATATGATTGGAAATTCCAAGGGAGATGAGTTCGACTGGCCTCAGCTCTGGAATACCTCCCGAGAAGCCAACGAAGTCACAGCTGAGCTGGAACGCATTTCGCAATCTTCATCTCCCAAACCATCACATGAACACGATGCTAAAACTCGACAACGCGGCACCTATCCTGCTCCTCTGACCTCACAGGTACCAATTGTGTACAGACGCATAATGCAGCAATACTGGCGGTCAACAACCTACATCGTCAGTAAATACATATTAGGTATCGCAGGCACTTTATTCATAGGCTTCTCATTCTTCCAACCTGGTAATTCTATCCTTGGAACCCAAAACGCCATTTTCTCGATTCTCATGGTTTGTGCCATGTTTAGCAGCTTAGTCCAACAGGTACAGGTCTCCGACCGTAAAAACTACGTACAGCTAACAGGGTAATCACAGATTATGCCAAAGTTTGTCATGCAACGTACTATCTACGAAGTGCGTGAGCGTCATTCGAGTATGTACTCGTGGACTGTTCTCATCTTGACCAACATCCTCGCGGAAATACCATATCATATTATCCTTGGTGTAATCACCTTTGCGATATACAATTACACAGTTTTCGGAATACGCTCATCCGAAGACCAAGGATTGATTCTGTTATTCTTTGTTTACTTTTATGTCCTTGTTGGTACATTCGCAGCGATGGTCATTGCCCCATTGCCTGACGCGACGACAGCTGGTCGCGTGACAACAGTCCTATTCTCTATGATGATTCTGTTCGCTGGTGTTTTCCAAACCCCGACTGCTCTACCTGGTTTCTGGATATTCATGTATCGGGTTTCTCCGATGACCTATCTTGTTGGCGGTGTTTCTGTTACGGGGCTTGCAGGTGATACAATCATTTGCTCCGACTCTGAGCTTGCTATCTTTCAGCCTCCAACTGGTAAGACCTGTGGATCGTACATGCAGCAATACATTGAGCAGGGTGCACTCGGAACGCTTCTCAATCCTGAGGCTACGACTAACTGTTCTTATTGTCCTCTTCGATATACCGATCAGATCTTGGCTCGTTCTGATATGTATTATCATGACAGATGGAGGGATTGGGCACTTGGTTTTGCTTATGTCTTTTTCAATATCGCTGCTACATTTTTGCTTTACGCACTATTCAGGTTAGGTCTTTGGGGTGCGGGGATCAAGAGAGTCCAACAAGTGTTTCGGAGGAATGGACACCATACAGGCGTTTAAATGGCCAATCTGGCATCGGGTCTTTAACTACGGCTCAAGATTGTAACTATGATATTAGTCTTCTTAGTGCCTTGTTCGTAGCTTCACAGTATATCCGTCTCTATTACCTTCCTCAACACGCTGTACCTCCGGAGTCAAACTCACCCCTGTGTCCTCTGTTCTCTTCCATTAACGATGACTGAAGCTTATCCATCAGCTTTCCCAGAATCCATTCACTTTCTCCCTTGCTACTTATCAAAGGACTCAGATTCCCAATCCACGACCATTTTTCTGAGACGTTATGGCCGTCTTTCTGCTGGTCAACTCTACAGTGTGTTCTTGGGTTATGCTCATCTTCTCCAATAAGCTTGAGATACCAGGCCCACTGGTCGAAAGTATAGTGGTGAGGCTTGGACTCTTTGAGGTGGTCAATAATGACACGAATCTCTGACATTAACAGAAAACGTAAACCGGCCCCTGGGGGAAGATTCTCAAGATTATTCTGCAAAGAGGAGGCGATATGCGCATGATGTGATATCGCGAAAGGAGGTTGATCGGTAGGCAATTGTTGATTGATGGCTTTCGAAGATGCCGTTGCTCCATCAGATCCAGTGCTGTTGTCTCTGAAGATCTTGCCAAACGTAATTTTTCTAACAAGACTCTTGAAATTCCTAACAAATCCCCGATCATTCGGCAAAATTGTAACACTTCCAATGAGAATAGTCCCATCTCGCACAATCCTAACCACAGTATCACTCGCATTCGATATAAGGATCGTCATGATCGGCAGAGCAAGGAGAGACCAAAACACATAGAACGATCTTCCGAGATTAGACACTGGAGCTAAATCCCCATATCCGATAGTCGTCCAGGCCTCGAAGCAGAAATACACCGCATCAAAGTATGACCAGCCTTGATAGGCCTGTTCAGCTTTTTGGAATATGGAAGCGCCTACTAACCATAAAAGGAGCCATGAGAACGTCGAAATGGTCATGGCTACCCATTTTCTGCGTGAAGAAGACTTGGCCTGAATTCTTCGCATTAAGTTAAATTCAGCTTTGCGGCGTTCAAACTCGCGTTGTTGTAATTCGGCCGAGCTTGCGTGTGGCGTCTGCAAGTCTTGACAGATTGGGTCCAGCGTGTCAACTTCGCTTTTGAGGAGCATCTTCCTAATAAGCTTGTCTCGCTTCCTATTGTGTATCCTCGCCCCAATGCAGTTCTTCCCATTCTCAAGGATCAAGCTCCTAACTGAGCTGATTACCAAGCCCAGAGAAATAATCCCACCTAGGGCAAACGGTATCAAGAGTCCTCTCCCCAGGTCAGTTGTGGGGTAATAGTCCCCAAAGCCAACGGTGAAAAGCGTAACCACTGTCCAGTATACAGCATCGAGGTATTTCCAGGACTCAATCTCAGAGAAGACATAGGCACCAAGAAGGAGGTATATCAGCAGTAAGATGCTCTGAAGCATGAGAGTGCGTTGACTCATGGTTAGTAGTAGGTCCTTGTGATAGCGATGCGTACAAGCGCCCCAGAGAGTGATAGTAAGGAGTGACGCATCGGCGAAATAGAGTATGGCTGCAAACATTCCATAGTAGAAGGATTGAGACCAAATGGTCTCTTTATCAGACACTCCTTTGTCTTTGAAAGGCCGAGCGACAGCAGCGGTTAGAGCGATACGACAGATTGAAGAGGCATACCTGTTTGTCTAAAATCAGCAAGAAACCGGATATCGGATTTTTCATCATACCATCCAACTATCGTGATAGGCAGAGCTAGACCAAAGCGGACCCGTCTCGCCATGTTGAGAAGAAGGAAGAGATTCGCAATAATACCGACTAAGAGCTGGATAGCCTCGATGATCAATAGCCTAGATTAGAGTATTAGCAAAGATTAATAATCTGACTTCATCATAATATTACCATGAAGGATCTGGAACATCCACTGCGTTGTCTATACTTTCCCCAGGGATGAGGCTCTGTCGCCACGGCTCAGCTAATGAACATATACTAAACGCGGAAGCAACTGGACCCAAAGTGCCAGCGATCATAGGGAATGCTGTTGAGAGGAACCACCAACGGCTGGAACTAATAAGAGAGGCCTTTGTTAGTGGCAGTCTATTTATCACCGACTATTTATTTACGCAGAAGACCTACCTGGGCTCATCTGAAGCGTCGCCATTGTGCAGCTTTTCTGTCTGCGTAGTAGCACTCCCTGTGCCGGAGTGCAAATGTTGATCCAAATATTCCTCATCGAGGGGGGCCATGACGAGCTGTTTCCCATGTAGCCCTATGGCACGATAAGACACTCTCAAGACTGCATCTCAAGGCTCAGTAGATTCAGTTGTGGATTGCGATTCAAAGGCTTTTAGTGTTAGCTACGCTAAAGACGATACACATTTGGTGCTATTGGGACTGCACGTGGCAGGCTCACCATCATACGACGAATAGTATATCAATCTATCCCATTCGATTGTATCTGTGACTGACAGGCTATCCAATTCATCAACTCGTACACTAATACACAGTCTTTCCGTCACAACGAGAAAATCCTGCTTGCCACGGGGTATTATGTTAGCCACTGGGCTGCCTGGGGATAACAGCCTTTGCAAATAACGTTTTCTCAATGTTATCGACGGATGCGAATCCTAATGGCGCAAAGTTAAATGCAAGTTGGTGTGTAAGTGTTAAATGATGGCCAAGTTTTGCCAATATGACAAAAGTACCTCCTCTTCCAAACGGAGGTGACGCTTGAACGAGTACTTAGACTTTCTTGGAGACTTATATCCCTATCTTGGTGAGTCATAGCACAGTAATGGCTTGATTAGAATATCGTAGCTAGTACCATATTATGTAAGTAAACTTTAAAAGTCCAGTCACACAAATTGTCTCCTGAAGCCTAGGTCGGCCATCAATAGGTACCCCTCACTCTACCCTTAGTGATTACCTGTCACATGTTCGCGGCGAGTTCCATCAATATCATGATCTGGCACATCTTTTAGAAATTAGCAACTGGAAGGGCTAAATCGGACTAATCGTGGCCAGGATCTGGACTGGAAAGACTCCTGATAATGCAATATGTTGGTTATTTAAGGGTTGCAACCAAAGGAATGTGTGTGTATCATAAGGGAGCTGTAGCCAGAAGATTCAATACTGAGGTTGGAACTCCCTCAAGTTCAATCTCGGCATCCTGGAACGCAATCCAACAAACTATATTAGGCTCCTCATTTCTTCTACAGCTGATATTTCAATAGAACATACTGAAATTACCGGTAGCTGTTATCTACCCTGGGATAATCAGTCCTCTTATAATTATACTTTAAAAAGCCTTAGCACTATGGCAAGCCTTAGCACCGTGGCCTACCGGGAGCTTCTCGTGGTGATACTAAACCATACCAATGAAGAACTCAATACCGAACCTGAATGGCCAACTCTTGTCCACGGCGAATTCACAAAAGACGCAGATCTTCCACAAACAATACTTGCCGGTGAGAGCGGCCTGTTGCGCTGCAAATCGAACCACTTGGGCAGAGGGGTCGAAGGCTCAATTACGTACCATGTCGTCGGATTTGGACCAACAAACGATGAAGTGACATTTTCTTGGAGTGTGCCATATGTTGGTGTGAATAAGTTTAGCGCTGCTTGTGCCATCCCCAATTTCAAGGTGCAAACTTTGGGTGGGCATGGTCATCAGGCTGTTGTTGTCTTTGTATTTGGTAAGTTAGCCCTTTATGGGAAAGGCTTCTTCTTACTAACACTTTAGAACCAAGTCAAAAGACAGATGGAGGGATGGAAGATGGTGGGGTGAGCTGAGGGTCCTTTGAATGGGTTTAATCACCATTAGGTAAATGTAACATCTTGTGTCAGTTGGAACTTCACATGTGATGTGATGAGAGCATATTTTATTAGCTGAATGAATGCACTGTGTTTGTGGGGGCACACCACTAATATCTATGGACCTTCGGGTGGCTTGGACTGACAGTCCACTATAGCTGACCATAAAGTTTATCGGATTTCGAAATGGTGCATGGTACGAAGGCCACATAACAGTGCGCGATGCAAGCTTTCCACGATAAACGCGTAACTATGACATATCACTGCGGGTAACGAACTTTACTCAGCCTCAATGACGGTGGTTTTTCCTGCTAAATCCACTGTTGCCCTTGACATCATCTACCAATTCAACGAAGCAAGCTCGTGAAATCAGACAGTGCCAGGCTCGTGATAATTCGTAATGGTCTTTTACTCAATTAATGCATTTTGTTGTATTGCTGGCTTCAGCCGCCTGTAAGTCAAAATATTAATATATGATAAAAGTAAGATGTTAATAAATCCTAATAAAGATTATTTTCTCACTAGACCAAGATATCCTCTTCGACAATTTTCAGTTTCACCTTTAGTCCCCAGCCATCTGGCCCTCCTATCCAATTCTTCTTTTTACCAATCTTTTCCACTATGTTAACATGCTCTTTCAAGGCTTTCTTTAGCTTTCCAGGATCATGCTTCATCTTCTGTATAGATATCGTCAGCTGAACACCCTCCCCCTTCTTCTTATGTCCTAGATCCCAAGCCCATTCTGACGAGAGCACAATGCGAGGCTTTCTCTCATCAACTTCCCCAGAGGGATACAGACGACCAAGTAGGTATCCGACTCGGCCAAGGTATGCAGCCCACCAAACCTCTTCTGGGGTAATGATAGATTGGAGTGCCTCCTTGAACTTGCTCTCGCGTGGCGGTAGCTCTCCCATGTAACGCGATTCCAACATGAGTGCGAGTCTGGCTCGGTCCTCGTGCGACACCCCACGGGTAAAGGCCATTAGTCCAGTGCTTGTGCTATACATTGCCGCCGTAGATGCAAGCTCTTTATCCATAATGGTATGAACATACATGATATTTGCGAATGCTCGTATAACGTGCTTGCTGATGGACTCTGGGAATCTGCGAGTCCCGCCCTGGGAGGGCTTGGGGAATGAGAACATGAGAAGGTTGTAGAGAGCCTCGACTGACTCCGGGGCGAAACGCTGGGTAGTAACCTCGAGAGGGTCCTGAGCTCTGATACTAGGCGCAAGCTCTCTAAATAGAAGCCCTTCTCGCACACCTCCTTGGCAGAAGTGCGCAAGTTGGATTCCATGAGGAATTGCGTTGGATAGAGCGTTGATCAGGAAGGCGACAGCAGGGACCTGTTTTCTCCTCCGATCTGAAACCCGGAAGACAGAATGGGCATTCCGAGCGACCTCTTCCATGGCTTTTGTGTTCTCAAACCTTTCCTTTCCAACAGTGTATCCATTAATGATGGATATGGGATGAGGCTTCTCGCCAGTCTGGCTCATATAAAGGAGCAAGTAGCCCCAACCTCGAAATCCACCCCCAGAGAGATACAATGGAAACCCGCCATTTGTCTTTGCTTCCTCAACTAAGCTGTCAGGGATTCGGAGAGTTTTGTATGCATCCTCAAAATTCTTTGTCATCTCCTGGCGAAGCTTTTCCCGTGCTTTCTCTGCCTCATGTTTCGACTTGCCCCTTTTAAGGTCCGCCAAAGTCTTTGTCAATGCTGCAGCTCCGTAAGGAAAGCTTATCGATCCTTTGTCACTAATGCGGACGTTCCCGCCTTGTGATATAATCCAGGTAATCTGAGTGCTGCCACCGCCAAGGTCCATCATAAGTCCTCTAATATCAGAGAAACCACTTGCAACGCCTAGAGAACCGATGCGACCTTCATCTTCTTTTGGGAGCATGTCAACGACAAGTCCGGTAGCTGCAGTTATTTTCTTTATGAATTCGGCAGAGTTGAGAGCAGCTCGAGTTGCTTCAGTGGCGACAACATGGATGTTCGCTTCGGGAACGCCAAGGTCGTTGCAGACAATTTTGAAACGATTCAGCGCAGCAATAACGTCGTCAATAGTATCAGGTGGGATAGGTACTTGGTCGCCGGTGTCTGGGTCAAATTGGGCGTCGTAAAGCGATATACTGACACGATACACATGGATTGTAGGAAGAATACGAGAGAAAGGTGGAGATAGATCCGTGACGGAGAATCGGATGCCGTTACTAGGATATGTGTCAGCCTCGACACCAATGATTTCCATCTGTTCAATAATCGTTTATCATTATATTGATAACCAGGAAATAATTTGTAATACTTCAGTTTCCAAACAGGGCGTTACTTACCTCCCCATATCCACAACACCTCGCAAGTAGGAGGAATCCACTGTTTCCAGTTCATCGCGTTGCCTTATAGAGGGAGCAGGTGAATTTGAGTCCACAACAATTTCATAATCGGAGATGGGGAAATCCATAATGGCGTTTGAGAAGAATGGATTGAATGATTTAGGTAGCTTAGCCGATGGATCTGGATGAAGAGTTGATTAAGGTAATGAAATAAACAAGACAACGGTTAATAATCCTGTAGATGAGTAGAAGCGAGATTAGTAGGAGAGTTGTAGGTTGTAAAGTGACTTTTAAGTAAATATTTGCAAAGGGGTTTTGGTTGACAGCACCTCGCTATGTCCTCCTCCGTTATGAAGCGGAAGGGGAGTATTTTCTATAAGGTTCATACGGCTAGGGAATATATCATGATGAATCATGCGCTTAAATGATAAGCAGCCACTTACAGAAAAGTCGCGTCTGTCAGCACTATCACATGCATATATATTGAAGCTGAGTGCAGCAGAGATCGAGCGAAAGTTGCCCGCCTAAACTCAATCAAGCCTCAGGATCAGCGCCAGCTCTCAGCCAGACTCACCTCTAAATCACACATCTCAAAACACATCAATTAAATCACATGATGTCCGTAGAGAATGCCAAACATGGGGGGTTCTAGATTGCATAGTCACGTGGGCACCCGGAACCCATTCTCCTCAAGGTGTTTATGCTTGCGAGCGATTGTGATTTAAATAGTGTGGTGAATACTGACGAAACTTGGCAGAAAGAAATATTACCTCAACTGGAGTGGCTTGTGATTTATTTACCAGGTATTTTTGGGAATAGGCATCACCATTCTCAGGAGACACGATCGCTGAATTATAACTTTTATGTCGTGACTATACATGCAATACACATAAAAGGAGATTGGCTGATGATAAAACAGTACTCCGTTGACCTCATCAAGTCATCTCGACAGATTAAAATCGTCAAACTCTTCTTTCATTCTCTTTTATACGGAGAGAAAGACGGTTACCTCAATCGGCCACTCGACCTTGTTACAGTGAGTTTGGTATACAGCGTGACTTGGTGAACTGACAATTGCCAGGTTTGGTGGTACAGGAACAATGGCCAATACCTTTGTATTTCTCCTTCGGGCTACCGTTCGATATTCAGATGCAGCGGAAAACTTGTAGCACGAAGTAAATAGAGCTCTCGATTCCTCCTGTTGGGTTTACGTTGACATGCAGAAGCCTTGCACAAATAGAGTCGAGCAGACTCACAGCAGTTAACATTTGACTTGGCAGATTGAGATAGTCCTTATCTCTTCTTGATATTATACTTCGCCATTGCGGATAGATTGTTCCTCTTGTTCTGGTTTCCTGTTTTGTTAGGGTGGGGCCTCGGGTCTGCCGAGGGGACGCAAGAGGGAACTATTGGCGCATCATCAGTATCTTAAATGATTAGTAGCCGAGGGTCTCGGGAAGTGACCAAGGTGGATATTTATTGAGCTCATCTAAGGTTGCAGTATCAGCATTGGCTCGGGAAATACTATATAAGATCAAGATGATAGAGTGTCCCCATATACTTACCATCTTGCAATCTTCAACCTCTACCAGCATTCTTATGAAAGAATCTTCAACAAGCATTCGAGATGGCCACCATTCGAGACGTTGATATCACCACCTATGATGGCTTGAACTTGAAAGGAACCTTTTACAGTGTTGGGCCCAAGAAGCCTTGTATCATCATGACCCATGGAGTGAGTCAACGAGTCCGTCGTTGCGATGCCGACCCTAACTCGAAGTGATAGTTCTCTGGTCATCGAGAGCATTTCCTTCCCGAGCTCGCTGCCAAGTTCAACGGCACTGGATATGGAGCATTGATTTATGACAATCGATGCTGGGGTGAAAGCGAAGGCCTTCCTCGCTGTGAAGTCGATCCGGTGAAGCAGTCAAGAGACTATCTTGACGCGTTCAATTTCGCTGCAACACTTTCAGATGTCGATCCCACTAAGATTGTCTATTGGGGATCCAGCATGTCCGGCGGTAACGCCATTTGCGCAGCTTCCATGAACAAAAGCCTCGCAGGAATCATATCACAGGTCCCATTCGTATCCGGCGGTTCCATGGCTCGCATCACTGGAGCACCAAAATCCCTTCTCGTTTCCCATCGCACTCCCGAGTCAGATATTCAGATCCCGATCTATCCCAACTCTGTCGAGGAGGTTCAAGATGGAACCACCAAGGCTATTCTGAAAGATGCTGGAGCGGTAGAGTTCGCGGAGGAAATGGCCCGACGAGGCTACAGCTACGACAAGACTGCGACTCTGCAAAGTCTGCTTAATACGATCATGTACGAGCCGACGGGAGTTATCCATCATATCTCGCCAACGCCACTGCTCATGGTTGTGGCGGATGACGACGTGTGCACCTATACGCATCTACAGCTGGAGGCCTTTGAGAAGGCTTTGCAGCCCAAGACTCTGAAGATCATCAAGGGAACTGGCCATTTTGATCTGTATTATGGCAAGAGGTTTCAAGAGGTTGTTGATGTTCAGGTCGAGTTTCTGAAGAGCATCTTTTAGTGGGATAAAGCATGTCCAAGGCAATTTCTGAAGTCCAAGACTAGATAAGTGTTTAGACAAAGCATTTTTTTTACCTATATCGCGTTGAATATAACACATAGCACCGATATTGCCAGAGAGAAAATCCGTATCCGAGCCGACAAGGACATACTTTGTTAGTAAAACATTTTGAGTTTCGGATCGTGGGGACCCCGTAATTCATCGGAGATTACGGACCTTCTATCCTGTCCGAGGCTAAGAGTTGGGCCAATAGCTAGCCTCTTTTCAGTGGCCTTCCCCGCAATCCCACGGTAGCTTCGTCAATCCCCCTTTGGCATCCCTTCAAACCTTTGATGTGACAATTCGCAGACCAATTGGTTACAAAAACTGACGTTCAGCCTTCCATCAAACTGCCGCTGAGAATGTCTCCAGCCTCAAAACCCACAGCACGGTCTAAAGCCCTTCACAGGCGCTCGCTGCAGGCGTGTCTGATCTGTCGGTCAAGAAAAGTCCGATGCGACGTGTCAGTACATGGCCAGCCTTGCACGAATTGTTCTCTGGATGATAAAGAATGCCAATTATCTCAAGCGCCAGCTGCTTGGTGAGTTACGAATTACTTTCGCTATTTGTTTGTAATTCTGTTGACAAGACTTGCAGGAGTCGGAAGGCTTCTGAAAGACGAGGATTGCGGAATGCGATTAATACACCCGACACCCGAAGCAGTGAAGTCACACTAAATGTGACTGAGCAATCAAGCCTGGAGAGCCAGATATCACTACCGCAACTTGCCAGCTCAAATTGCCTCTTACAGTCAATGGGCGCTGGAGAACCATGGCAAAATTGGCAGATGGACTCTTTAGACTTTGCCTCCATACCCGAGCCTGCGACTTACGATAGCTGGGGTTCCTCTATGCCCACTGAGAAACAGCCTAGTTTAAACCCTCTTGGTGAGTAGCTCTGTGCCTTGGTATGCGATGTACAATCTCTAATAACAAGAAAGGAAACCTCTTTCAACACAGTACAGGATCGCCGAGTGACGCAAGTAGCACAAAAGATGGGGTCGTTATATACTCCTACTTCCAGTTTCTGACAGTTGGGAACCTCCACGCAATTCCTTATCAAGATGTCGGTTACCTGGAAGCCCAGGGGTGCTTACATATCCCAAACCCCATAATCATGGATATATTTATGAAGATGTATTTTACATACGCCCACGTATTCATACCTCTGATTGACGAGGGAGAGTTCTGGGAGATGTTTTCTCTAGCCGCGAAAAGCTCACCAAAGAGTACAATGTCGCTTCTCGTTCTTCGAGCTATGCTATTCGCTAGCAGTACTGTATGTTCCTCCCCCAGTCTTGGTGAAGCTACTTACTAATGATCACGTATAGTATGTCCCTCTTCCTATCTTGCGCCAACTTGGATATCACGACATTTGCTCCGCGAGGGCTGACCTATACCGAAAAGCAAAAGTAAGTTATTGTCATCTATATCCCAATATCGCGACCAAGGCTGACAGTGCAAAGCTCCTTTTTGATATGGAGGCTGAGACAGCTCATTTACCACTATCTCAGGCTGCATTAATGCTCATGAATTGGGTTCCTGAATCGCCCACAACAACTTCACCTGTGCCATACAGAACATGGCTAAGCCTGGCAATCCATCATGCTAAGCTCATCAATGCCCATCGTCACGCAGGAATATGCGACGTTGGAACAACAGCACACGAACCAAGGTCAAGAACACTTCGAAGACTTTGGTGGTGCTGCATTATCTGCGACAGACTATCATCTCTTGCTTGTCGCTTCCGTCTTCAGATCACACCCGATATGCTTGACATGGAGAACTGCGTGCCGTTGGGTTTCGCCGATCTACAAAGCGAGATACATCGATCAAATGTTTTCTCGCCTGCGACGAAGCGACAACTGATAGCCTTGTTTTCTAAGAACTTGAGTCTGTTGATGTTGTTGACGGAGCTAATTCCAGTTGCTTACCCCTTTGAGACACGGCTGGAGTCAAGTCCGGACTTCTCAATACAGGAAGAAGAGAACATCAGAACTTGTTGTGATCTTCTTGAAGAGTGGTACGAGGCAGCCAAATCTGAGTTTCCTCCCTTCCGTCAGCCCAACGCGGCCGAGGAGAGTGAGTCTGCCAACTCAATCGCCGTACATACAAATCTCATGTACATTTACTACCAGTACGTTCTGAAACCCCCAGGCCTCTGCAGAATATAGACTGATCTTATCTAGTACGTCTTGCATTGCTCTTTGTAACCGCAGAATCTTCACGCAGATTTCAGGAGCAGGGAGCCCCGACTTTCACTGTCTTGATCATCAAGACAGCCACAGAAGTAACGAGATTCGTGCAGATATCGAAGACTCTGTTCTAGGTTTCGCCAAATGCATAGCCTCATTGACAGGATCTCACTTGACAAAGTATCTTCCCATCACAGTGTGAGTCAGCTCAACTCCTGTTGGTTTGTGGGCGTGTATACTGACTGAATTCCGGCAAAGGGCGGCCTGCCTTACAATTCCACTTGCGTTGCACCATATGAATATCAGCCTGTCCTCTGAAGACGATGTCGACCCAAGTCATCTCGAAGAATGGCCCCTTTTTAGCCTAGACCCTGTACAAAGCCACCTCCAAGTCGTGTCAGACGCAGCCGACACTTTCTCGTCTCAATACTATGGCCTCCAGTGGGTCAAAGAAGTAGCAGAGCATGTTGCTAAGCTTGCCAAGCCATTCAACAAGCTTTCAATGCGGTTAGGCCAAGATGCTATGAAAGACTGGGTCGATATTCTTGTGAGATATCCAGAGGCATATCTGGGACTTGTATGGACTGTGGATATGTGCATTAGTCGGAGGAAGCTACCTGAAAGTCAAGATTTTCCTTTGTGCCTGCGCGGCGATGTAGAGAGGCTAAATGCAGCTCCTCGGAAGATAGATCATGATAGCTTACACTCTCGGTCTTCGGATAGGCAGAAGGACATTCAGCTCACGCAGTCACTGGACTATCTTTTAGATATTCAAGAACCCATGGTAGATGTCTTGTAGGACATTATCATATGGTAATTACAGACTAGTCTTCACTTCTTCGACTTTTTCCACATCTCAGCGATCTGATGTTCTAGCCACCAATTACTTCCTTTCTACTATTCAGCTTTCATCGCAAAGGGGCACCCGGGCCCACTCCACTCAGCTCTGATATACTGACAATACGCTTGATCACTTCCCCTAATATCGTCTTTCCTCGCCTTGGCCTTTTCTACATCCAATGTCTCGATCTTCTTCCAAAACGACTCCCGCGGGTCTGGCAAGAATGTTTCAGCAAAGCTCATTGCCGTTCCAACCAGAAACACAATCAACCACTGAAAGACAGGGTTGATGGGCTCAACACGCATTGCCTTGAGAGTTGTAGGCAGGGTAAGGGCTTTCACTATGGACACTCCCAACCATCGAAAGCCGTAGGGAAAGTATCGGAAAGCGAATTGGTTCATGATTGCTAAGCCGATGTATTGCATTCTCACATCGAACTCGCGTGTCTCGTTTTCCTCATTTTCGTAGTCTTCGCAAAACTGGATACAGTCCTCAAAGTCTTCAGGGTATCCATTAACAGTATTTCCATCCTCTCTGATGAAGAGCGGCGTCATATCCCTCCAAAAGTGGTGAGCTGCAATCTTCTCTTTCTCACTGAATCCCGATAGTCCCAACCGAAGACGAAGACGATGCATAAGCACAGCACTAAAAGTCATGACGTACAGAAAATCTTCATTGTACGAGAAGTTGCCAGGATAGCGACGAGCCAGAGACGCATGAAGGTTGTTTATCTGCTCCACTGCGTCTCGACATCGTTTGTCGCTTGGTCCATAGTGCCACCACGTCATGTTGTAGTTTTCGGTGTCTTCGACGCGCTGGGCTCCTCGCTTCACAACCTTGCCACCGTCTGAGCGCCAGACAGTTTCGCAGCCATGGGTTGTGATGATGAAATTGGGAAACGTAAGGGCATAGATCATGTTGTTCATGAAATCATTTGAACGGTAGCAGGACATGAGTCGCCACATAAGTTCGTAATCTGTTTCTGGATCGAGGCTATTGATGGCGTCGTTGATCCAGTGATAGCCTCCTGGGAATATTTCTTCAGACATGATTGATAAGGGGAATGAGTGAAATTAGTTTGGAGGTACTTGATCTTGTGCATATGATGTTCTTCCAGAAGCTGATAATCTATAGCTATTATCTCTATTAACGATTCCTATTACATGAACACTGTTGTATATAAACCTACCATGGTACCGATAGTTCCCCGTCGGGGAACACGCGACAGGGTGAACCACGAAACGCGAAAGCCGCTGACTAAGCGGTTCTCGCATATCTCGTCAACCGCCGAGTTTTATTAAGTACCTACCAACTGCCGAGTCTCAGATCCGATAATTCTACTCCGTACAGATACGGATACTTTTGGGTGCGATTTTCGAGATCCCTTCTACTGAGACACGACAGCGGAGTCGATGGCAATCAATCGCGGCCACCATCATCATTGTCTCGAATCGGCCATCGCATGACGCGCTACGCGTTTTACCAGTTTACGTCATAGGGACTCTTGTGACGCGACCATATGGGAATTACCATTGTGTCTGCTCAAACCACCGTTGGGAATCGCTAGCAAAAAAATGACCGAGCTCAAGCTCATCCCCAAAACCAAGCGTTGATGTCTCCCACGTCGGCATTGTTGAGAGCAAATCAGACTCCATGTCAAAATTAATAGGGCCCCCTTCCGCCGTCAAATACGATCCCAAAGATTCACTGTTGAGGTCGACTTCTTTCGCGGTGCTCGAATCTAAAAAGGTGTCAATGATGCGAAGGGGATTGAGAAGTTGACGAGGAATACTAACCCCAGGCGTTCACAATTCGGAGAAGTTGTTGGACAAATTTAACGCAGCGTAATACGAGAGTGTTGTGATCGCTGAGCTTCAAGAGAGCCTCGCAAGTCTTACCAAGATATCGTTTAGCACTTTCGAGGCGGCCAGCGTTCCCAGCTTCCGCGTCGAGAGATATCAACAAGCTACCGAAGATCGCCAAAGCTGCACTGAAGGCTATTTTATAAGTCAGATCCCCATAACAAGCCTTTGGGGCTGGTTACTTACCATAGTAGAGAGTGAACCACCAGGCTCCAATCAAATGACGCCCATGGTCAGGCCTTGTCAATATGGTATGAATAATATCTATAATATTCTCCGCAACTTGCACAAAGGCCCTGTCGAAGTTGGCATGCATGCTGTTGATGGATCCCGCATTGCGATATGGTGTTTTGGACTCCCTAAGCAGAGTACCCAAAGACCGAATGAAGATTGGGCGATGTAGAAGCAGTTGAACATTTAGGTATCTGAGTGTTAGAATGATTCTGAACTTCTCGCGTAATGGATCATGTACAGCTTCGTTGGTATCCTGGGGCATGTTGTCGACAGACCGCAAACCCAGATGCTGAGGCAAGCTGTTTTGCCAGTCTGAGAGCTCCTGACCGAACTGTATCATGGATGTCATTGTGGCTGTATCTGATGATTGGTCTTCGCATCCAAGATTGCTACCATAGAGTGAGCCAATGATTCGCCCCATGATCCTATAGAGAGTTCTAGACAAGTCAGGTCAGTGGATCGCCTTTCAGGTACAATGACTTCTCACATAGAGGCGTTGTAGAAAGCGGTGCTCATCTTGTGGACTTCATCAGTAGCTGACATCGGTACTGGTAATGTCTTTGGAAGATCCAAGCGAATGTACTCTTCTGGTATCGCACATGGACGGCCAAACGTGAGACTAAGACTTCTACATAGTTGTGTCAGCTTGGACATCACACTGTCCTTAGTAGTCTTAGTACTGATGGGGAAATACCAACCTATCAAGCAAAATGCATCCAAACCAAGTGCGCTTCCTTATTTCTTGTTGCAGAGGAGTGAACTTGGACGCAATGTCTCTTGAGTGAAGTCCGATAGACATTGCAGCTTTGACAGCGAGGCCGTGAATGGTCCATGTGTGAACCGACTTATGCGTCCCCTGGAGATACTGACTCGTGAGTAAGAGGTATTGCACTAAAGAATGTCAGTCCCAAGACGCGAGGTGTAGTTAAAGGAGGCTATCTACCTGTTTCAAGGGTAGTCCCCCTAAACATCTGTGTATGACAAAGCTCCTGCGCCCTACGATAGTAAACATCCGACTCCTCAAAAGTAGTCTCGCTCCCCGAATCCTCCCAGCAAGAAGTACAAGTCGCCATTGCGAGGATCATGTTCAGCAGGCCGAGCCAGGTACGACGAACATTACCTCTGAAGCCACTTGCTCGGAATCTCTCATACGTGTCTAGAAATTCCTTCTCATGTATGTACGGAAACAAGAGCCCCGTGTTGTCAAAGTACGCACGGATGAGACGTTGCATGACCTCGTCTGGTGGTAGGAGATTGGCGCCCGCCTTTTGAGATTCGCTTGAGGTTATCGGGAAGGCATTTGAGTTGCTTACTAGTCCGCCCTCATAGGCGCTGTACTCTGATGCTGGTGTCAATGAAGTCTGGTTGACGTGTTGTGTCCTTTTTGTATCAACAGCTCGCAGTATGTGTCGCATAAGTGCGATGTTGGACGATGGGCCTGTAAAATGGAGTTGTCAGCGGGGGCCAGCAATTATGGTATAAAGGGTATTGGCGCACCAAAGAAACCACAGTCTTGCTCATCTACAAAGGACACAGCCATGCCATCAGTCATACTCTGGCCAGCACCATTCTCTGGTATCTCGTCGATGTTGACCACCACATTTCCTGGCTGGTGATGAACTGGGAGCACAACATCTTGCCGTAAACTTCCCGAAGTTTTTAGTGTGCTCTCAACCAAATTCAGTCTACCATTATGCTGTTCAATGTTTGTTTCCAACAGTTTGACTTTGGCCTCCAGGGCAGCAAAAATACTAAAGACATCCCCAAGTCAGGAAAATCATCCATTGGAGTCCAGGGTAGCGGAGAGGTAAGGATAGGGGCGCCTTACTCCTTTGGGACTAGAAGGTTCGCTGAAGTTTCCTGTTGTTCATATGAACAATCGAATCCAAGCTTGTCGCACGTGTCACATCTTGGCCGTACTCCATTGCACTGCTGTTGTCAGTCGGTTATCCAATGACGCGTAAGATACAGAGTCTACCCGTGATTTGCGGATTCTGCACGCGGAACAAGCCAACGCGACTCGGCGTCTCTTTGGCGCGGGCTCCGACGCGTTTGGTTTTGGCGGCTGAGACGTTCCGCTTTTGGCCGAGGCTGGTGGAGAGTCATCTCGGGGCGTCATGGTGATCTCGTCAGTCAGTGGTACGATTGGAGATGCATCAAAGAGCCTTAGTCGGGGCAACATTGGGATGGGCCGATTTTTGTACCCAGGTTGACAAAGTCTGTCTCCGCATTTCCCCAGAATTATTGATTGACGAAACTGGGGATCACGGCACTTCCAAACTATATTCTCTTTCTGGTTTGGGCTGTGTCGATGTAGCCAATTGTAGAGACACTGTTTCTTCCGTCTCCATCTCGCTTCTGATGCTTGCGGGGTTCGAGGTTACGCCTTCGTTACGCTGGCGCAAATGCAACTCCCTCAATTGGTTCAGCCATTGTCCAAGTACCCACTCGAGCATCCTAGCTCCACCTCCGGGGAACCATCGGGACGGACGGGACAAGAGGCCGAAATATCTAGACAGGCGTAAGACATATACTTGGTACACTGAGTTTTAGATGTCCAAATATTACAGTGACAACAAATTAAGCACATCTAATCTCAAAATGAAGGTAGCTTGGCAACGTTTGGTCCGGTTTGTCTCAACTGACGGGCGTCTTCTGCGCGGAGAGCCCATCCTCCCGAGTCCCGACTTTGATCTTGGAGACACGACTGAAGAGACGAAACTCAAAGCTCGTGTCATTGAGGGAGACGATATTTACGACACAACAGGTGCAACTCGTGTTACAGATGAAGTGGTCACAATCAAAACCTTATTGGGACCCCTTGTTGCTAGTGACGTACCCATTCTCAGATGCGTGGGACTCAACTATGCTACACACAGTGAGTAATCATCTTCATCAAGCCTTGGCATCAGAACTACCAAGAAGAGTCGCATTAACAAGGTGACCGACAGTTCGTGAAGCTGGACGCAAGACACCACCTTTTCCTTCCATCTTCTTCAAACCTTCGACAACAATACATGACCACGGAGTCAACGTGGTGATTCCCAAAGTCGCCCAAGATGACCAAGCAGATTACGAGGGAGAACTGGTACGCTCCAAGCCGTCCTACTACAGATGAATACTGACAGATCTAGGTTGTGATCATTGGGAAAGATGCCAAGAACGTCAGTGAGGCTGAAGCTCTCAACTATGTTGCCGCATATACAGCAGGCAACGACATTTCCTCTAGAAAATGGCAGAGAGACCCGAATCTTGCTGGCGGAGTACCGCAATGGGGGTTCTCCAAGGGCTTCGATACCTTTGCGCCTCTAGGTCCAGCCCTGGTTTCAAGCTCTGTGATAACATCACCCGAGTCGCTTCATCTACAGACAATTGTGGACAAGGATATCCGACAAGACGCAGGGCTTGATGACCTGGTGTTTTCCATCCCTCGTTTAATTGCACATCTTTCCTCAGGAACTACACTGCAGAAAGGAAGTGTTATCATGACGGGCACTCCGGGAGGTGAGATATTCTAATGCGTGATTTTATATGAGTATGAACTGACTTGTGAATGTGTAGGTGTTGGTGCTGGCTTGAAGCCACCGAAATACCTTGTACCTGGAACTCAGATGGAGGTTAAGATTACTCAGATTGGTACGCTCAGGAACGGAGTGGATTATGAATAGTTGGGATGCTAGGTACAAGATGAGATAGATAGACACATAAGTGACATGACCATCATTGAACCATATAGACAGTAACTTGAGTGCCTCTATATCTATAAAAGTACAATGGATCTAAAGCCATTCAAGTTACTGTCTATATAGTCCAATGATGATCATGTCATTTATCACGAAAGAATAACACGTTCTAGCAGAAATGGAATCAGTGATAGCTTCAGGATCCAAATAAGCTAACTCTGTAAGGAGTGAAAGTTGAGAATGAAATGAACAACGGCAACAACAACAACACCAACACACTAAACCAATCATAATAAAGAGTGAACGTTTCCGACACTGCCTAAGCAGCCCAAGATCAATCTTGGCCATTCCGTCCTCACCCCCATACCCTCGCATAACATAACTAGATAGAAGTAGCAGCAACGCGCTGAATGAGGAATTCAGGCGCAGGTCCAGAGGCATCAGACTGATAAGCCAGGTGAGGAGCGGCAACAATCAAGGAGCCAGTGCAAACCAAGTCCCCAAAATTGCAGAACACCAGGGTTCGCTCTCGTGGGTAGTTTGGAATGCGACCAAGATTCTGAAGGTTCTTGGTGTATCCAAACAGCACAGTACCGACGACCTTGTTGCGGACAGCGGTGCTGAGATCTTCGATACTGGCAGCAGCAAGGGCAGCCCCTTGACTGTACCCCCCAGCAACAATCTTAGCAGAAGGGCACTTTGAGTTTGCAAGGTTGAAAAGACCAATCATCTCTCTGATGGCTGCCGAGGAGGTTCCTCGAGGAAGGGCGTTATCGCCAAGGGTAGCGCGGTATGCTCCGCCAACCTATGATCAAAGTAGTCAGAAAGCGAAACAGAGTATTGTTAGGGGAATCGACTCACTCCTTGGATCCAGACTCCATTGCTACCGTAGTTGCTTTCAAGGACAGAGGCAACTCGAGGACCAAGCGTTCCCTACCAAGTCAGTCAACATGTTCTGAGTCATTGAAGACAAAACTCACCAAGTTTCCGAGTTCAGTGGAACCTCGAGCATAGATGAAAATGACAGGGGGGCAAGCAGATGAAGCGCCATTGGAAAGGTCATCGCGAGTGATGCTTCCAGATTGACGTTTCTCGAGCTCAGCTAGGACTTCAAGCTCAGAAGAAGGGTTGGAAGTGGGCAGAGCGACTGACGCAGCAGCGAAGAGTGAGAGGATGGTGATGAACTTCATGATTGAGATGAGTTAATGATTGGATTCAAGTGTTCTTGTGAGTTGCTGGTGATTGCTAGAATGATTGAGAGGCTTGTGAGATGAAGAAACTCATTTTGAGGGGACTTTCACATCTATTTATCATAATTTCTCAACTCACTTCATCTCTGCTATTTTCTTCTACATCTATATTCAATTCTATCTCATCGTTTAGCCATTTCTTCATCTTGTCCGCTAACCTCCCAAGCATTCTCCAAACCTCGGCTCCATTCCTCAAGGAGGGGAAGCTCATACACACAAACATCTTACTTGAATTATCATAAGACCAGGACCCCGCACTTCACAACACCACCATCAGACTCTTCAACGAATCACTCAATAAAGCACTGTCTCAGGAACTGAGTATGATTTCTCGGAGCTTCGTTACTTTGTATCGTTTTAGGAAATGCCAACCACGTTTTAGCTTCCTAGCCTTTTCGGTAGCAATCTCACGATGCGGAACTCTACCGAATAAACTCACTAGTTCCCTTGATTAGTGTATTTTTAATGGCGGGTTAATTTAAAGGTGGACGCTAATCCAGTCTGAGATCATCTTGCGAAAATGCCAAAACACCAAGATTATACCGAGGTCATCTTGTTTGATCAGCAAGGGAAAGGATCAGCAGATGGAGGTTAACAGCCAAGATATTACCATTAACATTAATGATTTAGCGGTCAGGGACTCAGAATACTCATCATGCTATGCTGCTGTTTCTAGGCCGAAACTATAATGGCGATCGAGGAGAGAATCAACCTCGGCACGGTAATTGAACCTTTACTTGGCAGTGAGCTTATGCGTAATCAAACCAATAGTAACAGGGTCGCATCTCTTAACAGCGTCTTATAAGTCTAAAATAACTGCTGGCTAGACGCTTGCTCAAGGTTTTCATCACGACAAATAACCAGGATACGCACGTTTATATACTGTGGAATTCGAGGTGTCTATATAGCATCCCTAGTCTAGAATTAATATCATAATAGCCTGATAACTTCGCAGTATAATTCTTACAAAGGTTTTAATCCGGTATTAGGATGACGTACTACTAGATGTTATTATTATAGAGCGTGGCTTACCATGTTTCAGCTATGCACATTAATAGGTCAACAGTGGCTGCTTATCACGTGAATAAGACTCGGAAGAAATCCCCGCACCTCTCTGCGAATCCAGGCAGAAAGAAAAGGGAAATCCAGATAAAGTACCGCAGACGAAATGGAAGTTCTCGGCGCCGTCGCGGCCACCATGCAGCTCATTGGGACAGCCGCGGCTGCAGCCAGATACATGAAGGATGTCAAAGGTAGCGTCGAGGATCGCCAAACTTTAGCCCAAGAGGTGTCTACCCTGCAATCGCTACTCGCAGAGCTGGACTCGAGGATGAGCCTCAATACTTCATCTAGTATACTTTCAATACCGGATCTCAAGGCACCGCTAGATCAGGTGAGGGCCTCTCTTGAGGAGCTGACGTTGCTACTTGTTCCGTCCAAGCCTTCTTCATCACGATGGACAGTCCCAGATTTAAGATGGCGAATGCGTTGGCCGACTACAAAGAAGAGCGCTACCGAGCTTTTGTACCGTGTTACGCGGGCAAAGATCTACATAGGTCTCGCCCTACAGCAAGATACTTGGTGAGATGATTGCCACTGCTCAACGCTTGATTTGAGGTCAAAAGGCTAAACAAATGATTCTTAGGGCTCGCACAAATATCATCGAGAATAACACAGCATTACTTCCCACTATGAACCGTCAGACAAGCCACATCGAAAGCGGCGTTGAAAAGATTGCTCTTGAGGTTGAAGGTAGGCCTCTGACTAGTCCATGTTTAACGGCACTAGGGACGGCTGACAGCAGCAGACAAACTGCAGAAAGACATCATCTCATGGATGTCCCCAATCAACTTCTTCGTTTCTCAGAAGGATATTCTTACTCGATATCAAAGCGGGACGTGTGTATCTCTTATGGATTCCCCTGAGATCAACTTGTGGATGATGGGAAGAGGAAGCAGGCTCTTGTGCTCCGGAATCCGTAAGCTGCCCCTGTTATTTTGCATTGACTAGTAAAGTACGTGGTGCTAACCAGTGAAAGCCGGCTCTGGCAAAACTATTTTCTCGTCCGTCAACTTACCTCAAGGCCCATGTCCTGTTTCTGCTGACGAGTCTATATACTAGGGCCTTGATTCTCCAACACCTTCAACAAAAACACACTGCTAGTGTCGATGTAGGGATTGCTGGGCTGTTCTGTAATTACAAGGAGAGGGACCTACAGACCCCAGTCAACCTTCTTGCCGGCCTCTGGAGGCAGCTTGCACACGATCGATCATACCTGAGCGACGACGTGGTCGGCTTGTACGGTGCCAATGCAAAGAAGGGGACACGGCCCAGCATCAACGAAACAACCTCGGTGCTAGAGAGTGAAATCAACCAATTTTCCAAGGTTTTTATCGTTATCGATGCTATTGACGAATGCGATCCAGATATAGTCCCATCTATTCTACGGATCCTGGATATCCCCCATGTTAACATCTTGGTGACATCACGACTCCCGGGGTCGGGGCCTTTGGCGACTTATGCGTCACTTACAATTCAGCCCAGCACATTGGACTTGCGTCTTTATATCGAGTCTCGGCTTAGCGAGTCCTCGCTCATGTCGAGACATTGTGAAAAGGACCCGTCACTGCGAGATGAGGTAGTTTCTACAGTCATCCGCGAAGCTAGTGGCATGTAAGTAATTAGCCACATAACACCCTGTTAAATATCTTTAGCTGACGGAACAAGGTTTTTAATGGCACGGTATCATGTAGACTTTGTTCTCGGTCAAGATAGCGTTCGCCGGGTTCGCCAAGCCCTCGTTTCGCTTCCCAGAGACCTAAACTCGGCGTACGCCGGCATTATGGACAGGATATACTCGCAGGAGCCTCATAAATCTCACAGAAGCCGTCAACTGATTGCTTGGATTCTCTTTTCCACCCGCCCTCTAAGCATCGAGGAAACACGCTGTGCCCTTTCAGTTGAACCCGAAGACTCCTCGCTGAGCCAAGACGGCCTCCCCGACCTTGACGCTTTACTTTCAACCTGCAGCGGCATCATATCTATAAACACAGAAAGTCAATGCTTGGGTTTTGTTCATCAAACGATCGCCCAATATCTCATGCAGTCTCCCCCAGTTCCCATGCCAACGGCGCATCTTAACATAGCGCGAACTTGCATCACCTACCTCCTCTTTGACATATTTTCTGACGGAAGATGCCTTACTGACACCGAAACAAATGCAAGGTTATCACAGAACCCCTTCTTTCTCTACTCGGCCCAGAACTGGGGAAGGCACGCGAGAATGTGCGGAGATGCTGTTGCGGATCTAGAAACCCTCATTGAGCAGCTTCTCTTAGAAACCGGGCATCGAGAGAGCAGCCTCCAGGGTCTCCTTCTGCCAGCAGCTCGCTACGAAGGATACAGTCTTACTACCCCGAAGCATGCACCGCCTCTATGGTTGGCAGCTTTCTTCGGCCTTCCCGTGGCGACAGGAATTCTCCTCCGCGACAAGGGCTGCTTAGGTGACTCTGAAGCCTCAGATGGTAGCTCTGCGCTCTCCATGGCAGCTAAATTCGGCTTTACAGATGTCATGACGGTTCTAATTGACCACGGTGCAGAGCTCCGGGGATCTCGAGGACTGGCAGTCCCCCTCCTCGAGGCTGCAAGACATGGGCAGACCGAAGCTGTGTCACTTCTCTTGGATCGAGGAGACGACATACACGTGAAGTCCTCGAACGGACGCACGGCACTACACGAAGCCGTTGGTGGCGGTCACGACACGACGCTAACCCTCCTCGACAAGGGTGCTGATGTTAATGCGACGACAACAAACATGTGGGCCGTGCTTCACAGCGCTGTTGCAGCATGTCAGGAAGAGTTTGTGCTTCAGCTACTTCAACACGGTGTCAATGTTAACACCCAGACTTCGGAGGGGGGAACAGCCCTACATGTTGCTGCAAGTCGGGGCTTTGACTCTATTATTTCGCATCTGCTGGACGCTGGTGCCGCTCCTGAGCTGGTTGATATCAACGGGGACACTGCTCTGCATGCTGCCGCCAGCCGGGGCTTTGTGTCAGTTTGCTCGTTACTTATCCAGAGCAGATTCGAGCCTAGCATCAACACGCAGAACCATAATGGGGAGACACCGATTTATAAAGCAGCCATGGCTGGCCACGTGGCTATTATTGAGTTCCTCCTAGGAAGGGGCGCCGACTGCAGGATCTCAAACCCAGAGGGAATATTGCCACTTCACCAGGCGGCTTGGACTGGGTGTTTGCCTGGCGTTAAGGCATTGCTCGATGCTGGCCGTCATGATATAAATGTGGCTGACGAGCAAGGCCGGACATGCTTGCATGGTGCTGCGGCTGGAGGGTTCGTCGATGTCGTGAGATTTCTGGTTCAACATGGCGCTGATTGCACCTTGACGTATGGGCCAGGGCCCAATACTCTCTGGAAGGCATTGAGATACTACGAGCGAGATTCTCCGCGATACAGATTGCTCAAGTTAATGTCAGGGCAAGTGTCGAGGACCAAGGACAGGGTCACGGCGTTGGATGAAGCCTTGGAAAATTCTCATACTGAGGTGGCCGCAATACTCCAAACCGCCTCAACTGGTAGCCTGGGCGCCTATTTCGATGGAGATATCGATGACCCGACTGGGTCGATGGTTGAAAACTTGAATAACAAGTTTCTTACTCCTCCATTCCCCGACGGTGCAACTGGGGGCGCTTATAAGCGGATTAGAAGAGAGCTTAGAGATATGCTGGATCCCGTTGAAACTGAGTCAGAAGTCTTTGCACTTCCAGTCGGAGAAGATCTTGTGAGCAGACCCAGATTGTCCTTGACAAAGATTTAACTAACTTCAGGTCTCCCAATAACAGAAAATTTGGGAGGGGGTGATTATGGGCCCAGTAAGCTAATTCTTCCTCTAACGTGGCGCTCCAGGCTAATGGTTTGATCACGAAGAGAAATACAAGCTATCGCGGGGGTTTGTTCTTCCTCAGCATCCGTTTCCCAGATGATTATCCTTTCGATGCGCCTCGCATTCGCTTTGAAACCAAGATATTCCACACCAACATCAACGAATTTGGCGGTATTTCACTCGATATACTGAAATCAAAACGATTAGGCCAGTCAAGCTTGTGGTCTCCAGCATTGACAATAAGAAAATGTTGAATAAATTGCTCCTCCCCGGTCAAGGTACCAAGAGGGGTCTCTGGCTAATTCGTGCTTCCTAGGTCTTACAGCAATCCACTCCCTGCTCCAAGATCCAAACGAAGGGTTCCCCGAGGCTACACATCTCTTTAAGACAAACCGGGCGGGATACTACGCAAAGGTACAGGAATGGACTCAGAGGTACGCGATGGAGTATAGGGCAGTATAAAGCAGGACTAAACTAGAACGCTACAAGGGAAATGGCTGGGTTTTAAAGGACAAACTTGAATATTATAGTTAAATAGTAAGGCTAATATTCTAGGAAGTATTTATAACTTATATCTTTAATAAGACTCAGACCACATTAACATTTATCCCACATCTCAACACGGCATTCGCGACGAACTCGAAACACACCCATTAGATTAAACCAGAGCCCCCAGCCCCAATCATCCTACGCACCATGCTTTAGGACCATAAAGTGGGCAGTAATGACAATCGCGATATATAATTGGAGCAAAAACTCATGTATAAAGCCAGTTAACTGGATCCCTAATAAAACTCTATTTTAGTAGTATCCTCCAGCAAGCTTCTATGTTCATACCGCCCACTGCTACGCTGGTTATCTGCAATAAACTGCCCCATCTACACGAAACTCTATTCTACTGATCCACTGATTTGTAAGTCTTCCACTTCCTCTCATATATTTCATTGGCCGACTCGTAATTGTAAAGTTAAGCAGTGCATGAGTATTGCTCTTGGTTTATTTATAATAGACAGAAACAGATTACAGGGTCCATTGAGAAATTTCGAACAATTTATATAAAGTCAAGCAACACTTCGACTCAAGACCTTGATTTCTCGCATCAATCCAAACACTTTACTTACTCCTCTTACACGACTCCCTATCAATCATGAAGCTCACTACCCTTACTCTGCTCTTTGCATCCAGCATCCTCGGCGTCGAAGCTGAATGGGATCTATACCGAAATGTGCAGTGCAATTACAAAAAGTCCGCTGTTCCCCTTTGGCATAATTGCTTCGTGGATGGCAAAGAACCCTACACAGACAACGACTGCGGTCTGGCTTGTGCTCGCGCTGGTATGAATGAGGGAGGCAAATTCGCCCACGCTAGCGAATATAATGGCGGTCAGAGCTGTAGGCTTGTCTGCTATTTCAAATAGTCGGTATGCAATATGTATGAGAACAGAGTCGTGTTCCCTTTGCTAATATTAATAGGCAGCTTGGCATGCAGAAGGGAAAGAAGAATATTCACTTCAATGTTCATTTAATATTACTAAACTGTATTACATATTACCATATATTCATTCTGGTATATAGCATGAGCAGCATTTCTAAGGCTCATTAACTGAGGGCTAAGTAGACTGGACATGGCTTGTAGGTTTAAAGCAACTGCTGGCCTCGACGGAGTCAGCAATAACATTGCTCGAGGGCGGAACATGGAATAGATCGGTTTGCCGGAATAGCCAGATTTCCAGGTTAGGCAATTTTCGCAAACACTGCATACCCTTATCGGTGTAAAGAAGGCTTTAAACTCCACCTTTACTTAACATAAAAGGTCAAGGTTAGTTAAGAAAATCATTCAATATGCTGATAAATATCCGAAGGTCAGTATGTACCCCAGATTCAAGTGCATCCGATGGCATTTCGTCCGGGGTAGATAGCCGGGCTTTGTGCGACCAGAGACCCTGAAGATAAGGGACTGTATAATCTGGCACACACTACGCCCTTTATCGGTATCAGGGTCAACACTGTAGCACTCTAACTGATTCCGGCTAAACGGTTAGCGGCTGGATCAAGCGGGTAACGCACCTCACCTCGCTACTACATTTATCCGACACATTCATCATTTCCATGAGGTCTATCCAATTGTCGAAGCTGGTAGCGGAAAGATGGATAGCAATCACTGCAGACCCATGGAACCTCGGCATGATGAGGGCCAGACACGGAGGCGCGCAGCAAAGCGACATCAATGCCCCAAGCCAGGGTGCGGAAAGTCATTCAGTCGGCCATCTCATCTCGCACGGCACGCTCTGAACCATTCCGCTGTCGAGTTCGAATGTCCTCGATGTGCGGCATCTTTCAAGCGACGCGATCTCCTTGGTATTTCATGCCTAGTTGGTTCATAGTATGGAGGTTTGCTGACATTGTTCTTTGAGAGCGGCACAAGGCTCGTCATGCAAGCAAAGACCGGCTAGCCGGCGGATTAGGTCTTGGGATTCTCAGGACTAAGCGACACCGTCGAGGTCGACTGTTAATGGCCTCTAGCTCACAACGTGCCCAGCCATTGGCATCATCAAGGGACCAGTCGAGAACAGTGACAATGGGTCAACCGGCCGCTGATATGATCTCTTCGGTTATTCCTGAACACAGAGCTTTGTTGGGGAGCGACGAATCGACGGTCCACAACTTTCAGCAAACGACAGAACGATCTGCCTCGTTCGATGAGAGCACCTCTACTGAACCTCACGAAGGAATTTTATGTACAGATAGCTTCGACTTTCTGGAACTCGGAGACATGTATCACGACTCCACCTTTGACTTTATGCATTTCAATGTCACGGGTGATCCTGACTCTCCAGGGGGTTTTGGAGAACCAAGTCTAGTGCCGGGCCATGATGATTTACCTGTGTTGCCCTCGAATTCTTTTAACTTTGATCAGGACCAGCAATCATCTCATCCAATCCAAGACGCACCAGTATCCAATCTTTCAGACATGACAATACCGACAGGAAGCCAGTCCCCGGATCCTGATGGACAGCTCTCTGGCCTTCCATCATCAGGGCCCCAGAGTAAAGCAGCAATCGAGACAAGCAGTAATTCCGCAGAAGTCGACAGCATATGCTCCCTTGGGCGCCTTGGGCTTAATAACCTCCATTTAACAGAAACAAAGAGAGGAGAAATTCTCGGGCTCATTAACGACATTAGACCCGTGTACCCAAATGGAACGTCCATCGACGACAGTACAGCAGACCTGTCACTCACCCGGATGCAGGAGTACCTAGACTTATTCTTTGCCAACTTTAACTCTTGCTACCCCATGATCCACACACCGACACTAGAAATCCTCGACTCAGAGCCATTGTTCCTGTTATCTCTGATTGCCCTTGGGGCTACGTATAAGGAGAAGGAAGACCACCAGCTCTCTGTCTGCCTATATGACGCCATGACACCGTATATAATGAGCGGTCTGAGTCGTATCAAGGTGCCAGATCTTTCGATCCTTCAGGCTTTTATGGTTTTAGAGTGTTATGGGATGTATCGAGCTGGAGCATACCAGCGCGAAAATGCCATTATAATGCATACGTTTCTATTCAACGTAAGTCCTGTTTCTGATATTAAGAAGTCTTCCGGCTGACGTAAAAGACAGGCTATAAGGAGATTGTCCCGTTACCATGTCCGAGCTAGAATAATGGTTCCTGACTTGAGGGCAGATCATGAGAAAGACTGGAAAGCATTTGCATACCTTGAGCAATACAAGCGGTAAGGTCTACATTCCCTGCGAGTTTGTCAGCACATTAATAACAGTTTCTCAAGCTTGATCTTATTCATCTTTATGTGGGATACACAAAATGTCAGTTACTATTCGTTCATGCCGAGTATGTCTACCCAATCAATACAAGTCAATCTACCATGCTCTAAGGAGCTTTGGGAGGCCCAGGACGAAGACGGATGGAAAACGATGGTTTCCTCAAAAAACGACCCTCCTATGATCAACAACATGGTCAAAGACTTCATCGAGGATGGAGGTAGCATATGGTCTGAGACATTGGACAGCTTATCTCTGAGCTTCATCCTACATGGCTTGATGTCGATGTGTAACGACATGGTTCATTTTCACAACCAGTCCATCTATCTCGGCAATGCCTCACAAGGAAAGGATAACGACTGGCGCTTTAGGATGACGGCTGCGCTGGAGCTCTGGAAGACAAAATATGATGCTTACGCTATGGGCACGAGGCAGACCATTGACGAAGACTTATCGCTACACGAGTTTCGGCAGGAAAACGTGGCTTTTCTTGCGCTTTATCACACTGCTCATATCGTCGTCAATGCAGATATCCGTCATCTTCAGATAGCAGCAGGCGCCGAGGCAATCTTCGGGCACGTTGTAACGAGCACAGAGCACGAAGAAAGTACAAAGGCGGTGATGGAATGGGTGCGCCTGTCCCCAGAATCGGCGGGTCATGCTGCATGGCACGCTGCGCAGATGATCCGCGAGGGTCTGTTGAACCTACGGAATTGGAAAGCTAACGGCATGTTTCATTACCCGTGGTGCCTTTACATTGGCGTCTTGACAACTTGGGCCTTTGTGCATTTCTCACAAAGGCACAGTGACGAGGACGATAAACGTCGAGGCTGTCATCACAGTCTAGGTGGAGAGGATATCTTGCAGACACAGTCAAAGGCTCTTATGCACCAGGCCGTTTCAAATATGGCGTCTTCTACTCCTGCGACTATTGGCAGGGATCTGCATAGATGTTGCCCTCATGGTTTGGCTATTGAAGTGGCAAAGTATCTCAAGACGGTTCGATGGACTGCTGCCTTCGAAGCGATGAAGATCCTTGAGGGTATTGTGGAAATGGAATTACCGTAAGTTGACTACTCGAAGTATAAGGGTTGATAGGAGATAAGTAGAGATTCTAGACGTAAGAAAGATCATAACCATTGTGGCTAGAAGAATGGTCTGCTCTCTTTCCCTTCTTAGTTTTTGGTCTTACCGGGTCCTTACAGAAACCCAAGCTTCGCGTTGCCTAATTTACAGAAACAATGTTAAATTAACAACAAATAACAACCTTCGGCGCACTAATGCGTTGATAGGAATAGGAGATTACCAGAGTGTATCACTCGTTGCCCCCTCCAAGCTTATCTACAGACAGCCAATACCCACTTATCATGTACCACTTTACCGTGCACCACTTTAGAAGCCCGTACCACTACGAGCTTTTTCGTGTGGAGATTACCCCACTTTATTTCTCTCACCATTTCCCGGCTCGACCATCGGAAGGTATTTAGAGATAGATACGAAGATGGACAATGCAGTTACAATCAGCGATAATGCGTACGCAATGCTCCGGTCCGATAACCGAAAAAACTTCACTCTATCTTAAAACCCACGTTCCATTATCTGGGGTAAGGGTCCTTCGCGGGGTAAGTTGCCGCAGCTGTCCAGGGTAAAGTGGTTCAGTTGAAGTTATTATTTAAGTCACCTGAGGCTAACAGAATCACTCATGCCTGAGTTAATATACCATGTTCCAGCATAACCGACAAAAAGCCTAAAGAAAATACACCTGGGACACAAAGCAGCATGAAGTCACATAGAGCATCGGTCATCATCGTCGGAACTGGTAAGTGCACCTCTCGAGACGTTTTAAAGTAGATACAGGGCCGTACATCTAACGGCCAATAGGCGTCGGTGGACTTGCTGCGGCAAAGACATACTTGGAGTTAGACCCTGAAGCCGATATCTTGCTTCTCGAAAAGGTAAGATTCCTTACATGCATGGTGAAACTATCAAAGGAATACTGCTAATACTACACGTACAGAGATCCGGTTTGGGTGGAGTCTGGGCGGCAGAGAACTGCTATGATGGCCTCAAGACCAACAATCTACGAGGCACCTACGAGTTCACAGACTTTCCCCTCGATGACAGCTATGGCGTGAAGGACGGGGAGCACATCCCAGGACTTGTTCTCTACAGGTACATGACCGACTTTGCTGTCAAGTTTGACATATTTCGCCGCATTCGCTTCAATGTCAATATCCGCACCATCGAGAAGCTAGACAAAGGCGGCTGGGAGCTTGTTGGCGAAGAAGGCAACGCTGCCGAGAAGCCCGTCCCAGTTTCATATCGCTGCGCAAAACTCATCATGTGTACTGGTCTTGCATCGACACCAAATCCTGTATCATACCCAGGCCGTGAGTCCTTTGGCAAACCAGTCCTCAACCATGGCCAGCTCAAGGTTGAGGCACACGAGGTAGCCTCAGATCCCAACGTCAAGTCCGTCACTATTGTCGGAGCGTCAAAGACAGGCTACGATACCGTGCAGCTCATGGCCTCTCGTGGTAAGAAGGTGACTTGGATCATTCGCGAGTCTGGTGGCGGTGGTGTCTGGATGTCACCGCCCTGGGTCAAGATGGGTCCTTTCACCCTGCAGCTGGAACACGTCGCCACTATGAGATTCTTCACATGGTTCAGTCCCTGCATTTGGGGAGAGTATGATGGTTACTCTTGGGTTCGTCGCTTCTTGCACGGGACATGGCTCGGTCGAACAATTGTGTATCGTCTTTGGGAGAAGATCCGGATGGACACCGTCAACTTCAACGGATACAGGAAGAACGAAGCGATTGCTCACCTAGAGCCATATGAGAGGTATGCACCTGCCTCTGGGAGTACATGACTACTGTACCATACACTGACTTCGAAAACTATAGTTTGTTCTGGTCTGCGCGCGTTGGAGTCCTGAACTATCCAGGAAATATTCACGATTATGTAACCTCGGGCCAGGTTCAGATCATCAAGAAAGACATCTCGCACCTCTCCGAAATCGGAACGATCAACCTTGCCGACGGCACAAGCTATCAGACAGATGCTCTAATAGCCATTACTGGATGGAAGCTCTCACCAAACATCCAATACAAACCTGGCGGGATTGAAGCGAGCCTCGGTATTCCAACTGAGAACATGAGCAGCGAGGAGCAGGCTTTCTGGTCACATCTTGACAAAGAAGCCGAGGATGAAATCCTTCAAAAGTTTCCATATCTCAATCGCCCACCTAAGAATGTCATACCTTACAAGCAAAAGGTCTCACCATACCGTTTGTATCGCGGCATGGCACCGCCAGGTCTAACATCGCGATCCGATAACTCCATTGTCTTTATCAAGATGGTCCACAGCACGGCCAACATCATCATTGCCGAAACACAAGCTCTCTGGGCATTCGCCTATCTCAACGACATGATAGACATCGACAAGGACAAAGTCTACAAGGAGACCGCGCTATCAAGCTGTTATGGCAGACTGCGATACCCCTGTGGATTCTCAGCCTGGTACCCTGAGTTTGTGTACGATACTGTCCCGTATGCCGACATGTTGCTTCAGGATCTTGGTGTACGCAGTCGAAGAAAACCCACTGCGACCCAGGAAGTCTTTTCAGGATATACGATCCAGGACTATAAGGGGATTAATAGGGAGTGGGCGGAGAAAAGGCGCTGCGACAAAAGGAAGAAGGTGATTTAGAGTAAACCGGGTGTCAACTCAAGCAGAAGAGTGTGTAGCCGGATGTGACAGTGTGCAGCACGTGCCTTTGAGGCTGTCGATGCAATACAAATACAAGAGTTTGCTATAGAAACCCTCTTACACAGTACTACATTATCTGTATTTCCTCTATATAGTGACATCATCGACAGGTCCACTATGTTCTTGATTGTAGTATGTGAAAAAGGCGCCAATCCTGACAAGAATTTTCAAACAGGAATCTCGCCCCTGGTCTGGATTTGAGTCCGGAAACTTGTTCGAGACTCTCGAGTTAGAAACTAGACTTAATGATCTACATTTCACAGCCAATGGGGATGGCTGTAACAAGCCAGCCCCCGAGGTCGCTGGAATTTAAACCTCATTTATCAGCCACGAAAATAATAGCAGAAACCCTGTTCAGTTATGACAGCTGTAAATCATGGCTTGGAGACAAATCTAGCTCTATAGCATCCAAGCGCTCGGGAATGCCGATGGCCACAGACCTAAGTTCAGGTATTAAGGCATAAACCTAGATGCTGTTTTCGGCAAGATATTGTTAATCTCTTTGCCTAGATTATGCTTTTTGATTCTCAAGACTTTTCTAGCTCTCCTTCTTACATTTAAATATTAGTTTTACTAAAAAGGACTTAAAGATATTAGGGGAAATAAACAGTGTATTTAAATCCCTGTAATGCCCGTCATAAGATTTAGAAATATTACAACCTGTAACATAGAATAGACCCTTGTCGCCTTTATTCTGTCTTATTTCCCTTCTAGACATCATAACTATGAAGCTTGTGATCTCTTTATTCCTTCTGACGGAACTTGTCGGCCTGGGCCTTGCCCAGGCAAAAGTTAAGATCGCCCATATCGAATCCGAACTTGTCATCCCAACCAGTTACATTATTAAATAT
>JABSSZ010000856.1:0-31134 GCA_013755755.1 Fusarium sp. NRRL 25184
ATATTATTTAGTTAAAATTCACTTCTTGGATGTCTTATTTAATTTCTGCAATTTTACCTTATCTCATGTTGGAATTCTATACAGTATGCACCATATTTTATGTGTAATCGTGGCTGCTGGTTCTTGTCAGCACTAATCCAAACTATTGTTCAGCCGCAAAATGCAGGGAACTCTCAATCGAGACTAGTCGTACACACAATCGCAGGACAAGCTTCGGCAGATTACATTCCGGTTAAAATGTTGCAGTCGTCACGTAATTTCCGCTCTAGAAAAGTGTAATACCCTGTACTCTGTCTCATACACTCAAAGCGACAGACCCTGCCCAATGAATAAGTCTCACAGCTTTCCGGCATAAGATCTATACCGCCTACACACTCAAATATTTGTGAATATGGACCCAGCCACAATTACCATGTTAGTCATCTTGAAAACCCTCCAAGAAATCCTAAACTGATTCATACAGCAATGGTAACGTGGTTCACCACGATGCTCAACGTGAAGGCGGGGTTCATTTCGCCCCGGATGCGTCACACACGGACTATCTTATCCTGCAGTCATTTTCTCCTTTGGATGACTCACAGAGAGAACGTCTAAGTGCGCTTGGAGTTGGCGTTCAACAAGTCATTTCAGGCAACACATACTTTTGCAAATACGATCCGCACGAGCTGCAAGAAATCCGATCCCTGCCGTTCCTCAACTTTGCGAACCCTTACCACCCAGATTATGTGGTTGAAGATGCGCTCCAAGCTGGTGGCTGCAAACCACCGGACGAGGAGCGGCATGAGGTGTATATTACGCCTCACGATGATTGCGCCTCGCCTGAAGATCTAAGGGCACTTGCAGAGAGCATCGCTGGTCGCCTCAACGTGGATGTGTCCGACTTTGTCCCACAGACTGGCTACCTGCGGGGATGGCTGAAGCCAGAAGATCTCGCCGTAGTAGCCAAGTTTGATAAAGTCCGTTCCATCAGTGAGGTCCAGGAAGACGTTGCCTTTAATTGGATTGCTCGAGGGGATATTAATGTTGTGGATCCTTCCGTGGCTGCAGTTATGTTTCAATCTAAGGCTCAATATGAGTGCGAAGGTGAAATCGTGGCTGTGGCTGACCAAGGTTTTGACGTCACACATCCAGCTTTTGCATCCGTCGGCTCAACGGGCACTACCACCAGAGTCACCGCCAAAAGTTACAGACAGAAGACTCCCGGTGATGTTACGGATATGAATGCCCATGGGACCCACGTCGCAGGCAGTGTGGCGGGCAACTGGGACTCTCCAGGAGTACACGCTCCAATTATGGGTACTGCTCCCAAGGCAAAGCTATTCTGCCAAGTACTATTCGAGCAGGATGGGAAAAAAGTCAAGTATCCAGCAAATGAAAGTCTTCAGACCATTATTCAAGAAGCGAAAGATCAAGGTGCCAGTGTGCATACCAACTCCTGGGGCACCCCTTTGAGGCCTGATGGATCTACCTTGCGACAGAACGACTACACAAGGGAATCAGTGGATGTTGACCAGTCAGCATGGGACAATCGCGACCTGACTATTCTGTTTGCCGCTGGAAATCATGGTCGCTATGCAACACCTGGAGGGCAAATTGGAGCTCAGGCAGCTTCCAAGAACTGCATCACTGTTGGTGCCTGCGAACCGTCCCACCCCCTTGATTATGAAGCTTCCCGAACACCTGTCAGTCGATTCAGGTTGGACCAACCTCGAGGGAACACTAATCGAATGGGGTTCTTCAGTAGTGTTGGGCCAACAAAAAACACTCTGAGCACAGGAAGCAACAGCCGCATCAAACCAGACGTCGTCGCTCCTGGAGCATGTATCTATTCTGCCAAAGCTAGAAACGCTACAAAAGTTGGAGATGGAGCAGGCCAGGCATTTGATTACCTCGGAACGCCTCCTGACAACACGCCACCGAACAACATATTCATCTTTCAGCAGGGCACTAGCATGGCTACGCCGATCGTGGCCGGCTGTTGTGCTGTGATAGTCAAAGCACTACGTATTGCAAACATAACCATCTCATCAGCACTGGTCAAGGCTATTTTGATCAATGGGACAACTGATATGACAACAACTAGAGTGACCCAACGCATGATAGGCAAGAGACCTGTAACTATCCCGCCCGCTAGTCCAGAGGTATTTCTCCCGCAAGCAGAAGTAGATCTCTCACCGACACCATCGCCCCAGCAGGGCTTCGGCCGCATAAATCAAGCCAAGTCACTGCTGTGCATTCCAGCCTATGGTGGATCCTACGGCGGAGTATACCCTCTAAGTGGGCAGCCAGCGCTTGCACTTACAAAAAGTCAGGTGCAGGAGGTATTATCCATCACTATTCCTGCCGCCCCCTCAACCGATGGCACAACTCTTGGTACTCTGATACCTAAGTTAACAGTGACCATGTGCTATACCGACGCGCCGAGCGTAGAAAACAGCGGGGGGTTGGTGAATATAGTGGCTATGAACGTAAAGGCAGGCGGCCAAGTCAGGTACGGGAACAAGTCAGACACAGATACCCAGCCTGATACAGTCAACAACGTTCAGAAGGTTGCATGGACTGGTATCCCGGTCGGAGATGCCAAGGTTTGTGTTAAATGTATTGCTTTGAATCGGGGCCTTCAAGGCACTACACCGAGTGACCCGACAGGAGGACAGGACTTTGCCATAGCTTGGTACTTGGAATGGGTGGATACGTCTGGTAATGCTGAGTACAGGGCATTCAATAACAGTATGACATCCGTAGCTGCGATTGAGTTTGTTAAAGATTTTTAAATGGAAATACTAATGCTTGATACTGAGTAACTAGCACCTATAAATCAAGGATTATATTTCATAAATGCCACTTTCTTGAGTCATGATCTATGCATCTATTTCTAACACTCCCGTCGCTATCCCCTTCGTCGTCAGTCTCTCCCTCTATATCCTTGTCAGACTCCTCATTTTGATTACCTGTCAAGTCAATGTCAACTTCTGAGTGATCCATTTCCCCGTAATCCATTTTGTCATTCACATCATCATCATCTTCATCATCTTCATCATTCCATTCTTCCCAATCGCTGTACCTCTCATCAGACACTGTCTGATCTTCCTCTTCCTCCTCCTCTATTTCTTTCTTCGACTTCAAAAGTTTCGCCTCTTCATTCAGCCATGGCGCGTGCAAACTGCTTCATAAGTCGTGTGGTTGTCTCCAAATGCCGTCTATAGATACTACCAATTGCGGTCCTATCGTTTTATGCCAGTGCACACGCCGTGCGCACAATATTCTTGAGTCCAACATCACTACGTATTGTTCCACGACTAACCGTACTAATTTATAGAATACATTCACTGGATCGAAAAGACACCACGGAATCCGTAGTCTTTTGGCTGGCTGGTTTTGGGGCGATGGCGTGCTGTAAAGTAGTGGGTTATTGTTTCGTTTGACGATTTTCCCTTGCACTAGAGTGTGTTATTTGCGGTTGAGACTTGTGGCTGAGAGCTTATTCCACCACATTGAATCTAGTTGCCGAGGTACAACCCCACAAATCACCATCAAAGCGGGTGTAGGTCGGGACCATTGCCCCGATTTCCCCGGACATCCCCATAAACCCATACGCCAAAGATGACAGTGAACCCAGTCATCCGAGTTTGTTTGACCGCCGGCTGGCAAAGGGTATGCATCCTGATGATGTCGGGGAAGCTTTCCCCGTTGGCGTTGGGGAAACCGGCTCGAAGCTGCGCTCTGACTTACCATGGAATACCAGTAACTAACCTCTGGGTATAAAGGCAGTGTCGCTCTTACAAGTACAACAATCTGCATCTTACATTCGACTTGCTTGCTCGCCAGCTGGTAATTTATTCTTTTGGATCTTCAATACAGAATGTCGTGCCAAATCGCTCCCAGCAGCACGTCATTGACCCGCTTCTATGATGATGCCGCCCGCTTACTCGGCGAAGCCAATGTCTCCCGAAACCCCAATACTGGGGCCTTGAAGGGCCTTCAAGGCCAACAATCTTATGG
This sequence comes from Fusarium sp. NRRL 25184, assembly GCA_013755755.1. NCBI lineage: Eukaryota > Fungi > Ascomycota > Sordariomycetes > Hypocreales > Nectriaceae > Fusarium > Fusarium sp. NRRL 25184. Next base: position 4,003 of record JABSSZ010000856.1, read on the forward strand.
TGACCCGTTCTCAGCCACCACCAATCACCAACCCCAAGGTGCCGTGCGACCGCAAACCGTGGAAGAGGTCCAAGGGATTATCAAGATTGCAAACACGCATAGAGTCTCTCTGTGGACCATATCTCGTGGGAAGAATCTAGGATACGGTGGATCCGGTTCTGTAAGCAATAAAACTGTTTGTCTCGATCTTCAGCGAATGAACAAGATCATTGAAATCAATGAGGAATATGGGTATGCCATCGTCGAACCAGGCGTCTCCTTCTTTGACCTCTATGAAGAGATCCAACGAAGGGCGCTGAACCTTTGGCCATCCGTCCCGGCAATTGGATGGGGATCTGTGGTTGGGAACACCCTTGACCGTGGCTTTGGCTATACCCCGAATGGAGAACACGTGCAATCTCAGTGTGGCATGGAAGTTGTCCTGCCTGACGGTGACCTGCTCCGTACGGGCTCAGGCACTATGAAAGGAAGTAAAACGTTTCCGTTGTATAAGAAGTATGTCATCCGCATTTTGTCACCCGACTTTGGCTGACGAGTTAACTAGTGGCTTCGGGCCAAGCCTTGACGGCCTCTTCTATCAATCCAACTTTGGTAAGTTTTGCCTGCACGCGATGCCCATGAATTCGGGTTGACTGACCTCTCAAAATAGGTGTTGTCACAAAATTAGGCCTCCACATCACACCAGCCCCCGACGCCTATGCCACAGTCGAGGTTAGTGTGCCTAGAGAGCAAGATCTGGTGCCCTTGATCGGAACCCTCTCCGACTTGATGCGTCGCTCCATTATCCTCAACTCACCCTCTGTCGCCAATATCTTCCGCGTTGCCTTGACGTCCAAGGTGCCCAAAGTACACGCCAAGCTGGCGGAGTATATGAAGCCCGGTTCGTACGTGCCATACGATGTGCTTGAGGAGATCCGTGTCCAGCAGAAATGGGGATTCTGGAAAGCATACTTTTCCCTCTATGGCTCAGTCGAGATGCTTCCGGCACTACAGAAAACCGTTCAACGTGCCTTTTCCAAGATTGAAGGGGTTCAGGTTACGTGGCGCGAGTTCCCCGGCTCCCCAGGCCGCGCCATCAGCACCGCCGACATTAAACAGGAGGAGATTCCTCACAGCGGCATACCTACAGTGGAGCCATTGGGCCTTATGGATTCACGCCAGCAGAAGGGAGGCGCGCATACCTGTTTTGCTCCTGTCATGCCTCCCTCTGGTCGTGAGCTATACGAATGGTATCTGGGTGCGAAGCAGCAGACTATAGATGCGAAGTTCGATTTCTTCGCCGACTTCCACGTCTATGGGCGCTATGTCATTGGTATTGAACTGGTTATTTATACACTTGAAGAGGAAAAGGCCGTCATGAAGCTCTGTCAAGAGTTGCTGCATGACGGCGCGAAGCAGGGATACATGGAATACCGTACACATATAAGCTTTATGGATGAAGTAGCTGATAAGCAAGACTTCAACCACGGAGCGTTTAAGCGTTTCACGACCCTGATAAAGGACACTTTGGATCCCAACGGAATTTTGTCGCCAGGGAAGTCAGGAGTGTGGAATTCAGCCAGTCATCCGATTCGAACAAAGCTCAGCTGATGATATTGGAGGGAGGCTTGTTTTTGTAAGAGAATAAGACACTACAACTTGTAATTGATATACTGAGAAACACAAATAATTATTTATCGCCGGCTGGTAAGGCCAAGTAACACGAGTGACTTGGAAAAGGTAATCTTTGCAGCTTTATCCCCTCACCTGACTGTTGAACATCTGCCCAAAATTACTTGGCAGAACCATCGCTTCATCCAAGAGGATTCACTAGCTCGAAAAGGTGCAAAGGGCAGGAAGAGCTGGTATACGTCGCACGGGACCTTCCTTGTCGAACTGAACTATCAGGATCAATCAATAGGTCATGTTTCGTGCTGCAGTCAATGTGACATGAAAGGCGCAGCGGAGTTCTTCTCGGCACAGGCCACGTCTTTCGCAGTAGATCGTCTCCGAAAGCAGGTACCTGTCCTGTCCAACATTGTTCACAAAGGTAGGTACCCAGCAGCTGAGCGACCTGCATAGAGCTCACCGTATCGCCCCAGCCAGCCAGCCTAATCAGCCAAGTCCTGATGATGAAGGTGCTATCGATATTTCTTCTAGCGCAACACCCAAAAGGGGCGGGCTTGAAAAGAGAGTTAAATCAAAATTGAAAATAAGAGCCATATAAGAACTAAGCGTTGGGTTTGTCACTGATAGTGATGTGCCATTCACCATCTTTGAGCACAGGTTCCTGTGGAAGATCTTTACCTATTTTGATAGCAATTGCGTGGTGCAGATGGCATGGAGTGGTAGCTCTATCATTAGAGAGCTACACCGACTCTTCGAAGCGCTTTCAACAAGCCCTCCACAGCTCAAAGCCTCAGAAGCATTTGCCCCACCTGAGAAAATCCTTCACGGTAGCGACTTCACTTATGCACCCAGCCCAGTTGTTTATCCTGGGCTAATGGAGTATGCCAAGTATTACCGGAGAGAAGGGAACTCCTGACTGGGCGCACCCCAGCTGAACGAGAATGTCATAGTGCTCTTGCTTAATTACAAGTCTACTCACAGTCTTTCACCTTCTGATGCTTCCACAGAACACGAGAAGTTAGAATTTGGAAGAGATAATAGTCAGGACATTGATGAGGCGATTAAGATACTGGAAGATGTGAGGAGGGAAGGTTGACGAAGCCCGGGTTTATTATAACTACTGTATAGATATGTCTAGATATGCTATTCTTGAAGTTTGCAGTTGAGACTTGTGGCTGAGAGCTTATATCACCACAGAGAACTTAGTATTTCCCTGCAGTAGTAATTAATCGCCGTGAAATGTTTCAGTTACGCTTGGTAATTGGGAAAGATCTGTAGTGTTAAAAATCCCTGGCGCAAGGTCTGATGACGCTTCTGGGCCAAAGAGACAGGGATCTAGAAGCTGCCATTCCCATACATTGGACGGTGTTAGGGAGAATAAGGTAGGCGCTAGTTCGGCTGCGTGTGCTACTTCGATAGGTCAGCCGCAAAGGACATATAACACCGATTGTTTGGGGCTTATCCGCATACCATCAAAATCAAGGGCCTCGATCAGTCGGAGCAAGGTATCTCGGCATCGCATAACCGTTGCATTGCTCTTGCCAATGCCTTGAAGGATGTCTAGTGCTGAATCGAGAAGTTCCCGTAAGTTCGTGATGGAAACGGCTGACATTTCAACCGAGTACACTGGTGCTCGCTTGATCAAGAGCACGCCGACTATTGCGAGGGCCGAGTTGAACGCTTGACTCTCAGTTAGCATATACCAGCATATCGAGGGTTGTTCGTTCGGAGTCAACTGAGACCATACTATAATAGCAAGAATACCACCACGCCCCAAGTAAATTCTGATCCTTTTTCGATGCCGCGAGAATAATTTTGTTGTTGTTAAGCATGTCGGCGCAGGTATGAACTAAATCTGTTAGTAGGACCGCCCCCTGATTGCGAAGCCACTTCGATTCATGCTCATTTAAGCTTGCTGGCCGAGGAAGGCAGAGGAATTGGTTGAGAACTGGACGCAAAACAAGGATTCTAACCCCCAAGTAACGAAGAGATAGCATGAGTCTCAACCGCGTAGTCTCGAGAGTGGAGCCCATAACACCCGACGGGTTTTGTGAGTTAATAATCCTCACGCACTCAGGCAGGCCGTCTTGCCACTGAGCCAATCTCCAGCAGAGCCGACAAATATGGTTTAATGCTTCGTTCATAGGGAGAGTGGGATGGAAGCCAAAGTTCTGATGGTAGAGCCGGTCTACAGCTTCTCCCATGATGTAGGTAAGCGACCTGACGTAGAGAAGTTGGCTCGTTGTCAATAGAGTCGGAGTCAGCATAAGCACTTACATGGACGCATCAAAGTATGCAATACTTAATGCGGTGATACCACTGGGAACATTGCTGAAGGCCAGGTGCAGGCTGGCTTCGGGTCTCACATGGGATAAGGGAATCAGAGCAGGGCGCCCATATGTGATGCTCAGTCGGCTAACCTGTATTTAGTTTCCAAGCATCTTGATTGTTTTGGAAATATCGATCGACAGAGGGAAGTATTTGCATACCAGTCATTCATTGCGCATACGTGCCAAAGCCTCCTCCGGGCTTCCTGACCCAGTTGGGAGAGGCTTGGTGATCCTCCAATATGAAGTCCTATCTGATAAGCGCCCTTAACCGCAAGGCTGTGGAAAGTCCAAGCCAAGGAAGAGTACGTTGTGCCTTCGAGATACAACACCATGAGAACGAATAGTTGAACTGGGGTTTTGTATGCACAATTAGTCACTTGCCAGAACTGATGGGGGAAAAACATACCAAATTCGATAGAAAGGCGTCCCAACATCTCAGGTTTCACTAACGCGATGGCTCGTTCCAAATACATATGAGACCGGTTGGCTCGTTCCAGCGATGGGCATGTTGGGGTTTTCACGTTGGTCGCAAGCGCAAAAATCATGTTGAGAACACCGAGCCATGACTTGCGCACCATCCGAGGCCCATCTCGCTGCGCAATCTGATATACTTCCCGGAATGAATCTTCGTGGATAAAGGGGGAAAATAGACTGATAGTGGTGAAGTACAGGTGCAGCAGCTGTTCTGCCTCGATGTCAGGCGGAAGTGCAAACCGTTCTACAGGTCTCTGTTGCTGTGCTTCGCCTGGGTGACCTTTGGCGACGGGCCTTCTCAAGAAGGAGTTAACACCGCCGTCGTCCCCCAGACGTTCAGACAGGTTGGTCGATACTTGAGCTTGCCCATCTTCTGGGTTTGCCGTATGCCATACGGCACGGACAATGAACCGTAGGAAAGCCACGTTAGATGAGGGCCCTTAAGCTTTGTTAGATTGGTTTGCCAGAATAAGGGGATACAGGAAGCGTTAGATATACCAAAGTACTCATCCTCGTCTGCACCGTCCCTAAGGGCGACAGAACCCATCCCATCGACAACATCGTTGTGATGTGGCGAATCCAAGGGTCCTCGACTCTCCTTTGAGTTCTCCCCAGCCCCCGTCGGGACTGTCGAAGTAATAGTGCATCCGTCTGTGGACCTACTTCTCCGGTGTGACGAATTGTCCGACAGCCTGTCATTTTCCAGAACCTGTAGCTTCTCTTCCAACGCCAGCAATCGCTGTTCAAGAACAGTATTTTCTAGCCGCCTGCCACAGTCTATTAAAACTTACACTCGACACAAGATTCATGATGCTTGTTAGGTTCTAATTTGAGAAATCAATACTATACTTACAAATTAAGCTGGCTGATACCCGTCATCGAAACACTCTGCCTCCCGGGCTGATCATATTGGCAGAGAAGCCCCATGTCTTGGCAGGTCGAGCACGGCTGTCCGCCATCGCACTAAATGTATTGGTAGAAACGTCAGCTAAATTCCCATGACCCGAGGAAAACAAGACGGCATACACGGGACTTGCGTGTTCGGCACGACCGGCACGCTACTGAAATGCGCTTTCTCTTTAGGTGTTGTTTATCAGGCAAGTGACCATGATCGGAATTCTCAACTTCCGCAGCTGAAGACGCGACTCTACTCTCAACTGGCATGGCCAAGCTTGTGGAGATCTCGACGATACTGCAGGTGAACCACAGGGCGCGAAGGCTTGATCCTGGCCGGGTAGGGTAGGAGGGGGGCTATCGTCACCTGACCTCAACGTGTCACATCAAACAAGTATCAAGCGTTGGCGGTCCAAATGCGTATTCTGGCAGTTGAAATCAGGTGCAGTCACGGAAAGGTGAGATCCGGGGAACACGGGGAACCCGGGGCAAATGGCAAGAGGGGGCTATTAATAATGCCTGGCATGCAACATACTTTAACGCTAGGACGCGACTAATGACAAATGCGAGCTCAAGTCAGCCTAGTGTTCGGATATTGGTGCCTGAGGCTATAGCATATCGTGCCTTTAGTAAAGAAGCCTTTAAAAACTCTCCAGCTGCATTCCCCTTGGCCTCAAGCGTCAAACCATTAGTTCCTCCTACTACTAAATTGAATACGTCTCCAAGAACACCACCTCCGCCCTAGCTATCGTCAAGATTGTGCGGAATGTTCAAAGATCAAAGCCTCGGGAAGTTGATATGTTTTCCGCACAACGACCCAGTTGAGCAGAGATAATGCGATGGCAGTAGCTCCCACTACCGAGGCCCAGTTCATGCTGTCCTTGGTGACAGGATAACTGAAAGGGAAGCAAAACACGACGGCACTCAATATAAGCCACCCCATCGCCACAAAGTTGACAGCATACCCAAACTTTCCCAGGCTGAAATATCTACGTTTGGGTAAGTTCTGTCGTCCGCGTACCAGTAGAAGGCAGATAGGGATCCCATAGGAAAACAGGAAGCAAATAACTGCTGACCCGTAAATGGCGTTGAGAACGTATGAGGGAGCAAACTGTAGTAGGTCAAATGCGATACCGATGCCGGCGCAGAGGAGGATCGCATTGATCGGAAGTTGTGACTTGTGATTCACATGGGTAACCCAGTCAGCGAATGGAAGACCGCCCGACTTGGCGAACGACCAGATAATGCGGCTTGTGGCGGTGACGATGGCGTTGGCAGCCTGCGCGAAGGTCGCGATGAAGATGATGTCCACTGTGATGATCCAGCCTTTGTTGTTCCAGGCGTCCCAGCAGACCTGGAGAATCGGCTGACCCCCCAATGGTGTGAGGAGATTATTGGGTTCCAGGATAGAGAACAAGACGACCACGACGGTGACAAGCCCACCAATGTAGGACAAGAGATATGAGCCGAGCATTACTTGTGGGATGCGCCGCTGTGGATTGGGAAGTTCTTCCGCCATGTGGGCGACAGAGTCTGGCAAGGCAATCGCTGCCTGACCAGGGAACAATCCCAATAGGAACACGAGCCCGTTCGATTTCCATCCGGTGAGGTTGACAACATCGATGAAGATAGTCTCGCCCGATGCTTTTGGCTGTGCTTTGGCAAGCAGAACTATGAGCATGTATATGAGCGAGCCGTTGATCCAGAACAGGAAGATCTTGTTGAGCATCGGATATACCCTGATCAGGACAGTGTTGACGCTAACGCTGATGACGGCTATGGATACAGCCAGCAAGTAAATATGCCAGTGTTTCGGTGTATAGTCAGGGTTGACGATCACGCCTCCAGCAACTATGAATTGTGAGGTCAAAATATACCCGCCCGTCAGGCCAAATATCCAGCCCCATATTGTCATGATCCCGTTGAAGTAAGTGAGGAACCGCCGGTACTTTGGCGGAGCAAGCACTGAGGTCCAGTAGGTTTGACCTAAGATTTCATGATTAGTAAAAGATGACGAAACTTGACAAGGCTCGTACCAGCAACGTGTGGATAGGATGAACCCAGCTCGGCAAAACTGAGGATGACCAGCCCTTGTAGAAAAACCGCAACGAGGAAGCACCAGAAGAAGAAAGGACTTCCGCCTACACCCAGCGTGAACTGCATGAACCCGCAGATTGACAATGGGGTGGCACTTGTGGTGTACTGAACACCAAGGACACTCCAAAGGCTGAAGCGTTCATCGTCCAGCTCAGTGACGGCGTGACTTTCGCCTATTGCCGTTGTTGAGACACGGTCAAGTGAGACACCGGCATCGGTATCTTCTATTGTGTTCTTCTCCTTGGAAGGCGAAGGGCTGTCGGTAGGTGTAGTGATTTGTGTAGCCATGGTTGGAACTTAAGAACTGCTCTTAGGCTCTGCAATGGATGAGGGAGGATTGCCAGGATGGGGAGAACGATGTTCTTTATCTTCCCCACGGGTCGCAAGCCATATGGAGACTGCATCTGGGGAAGTCAAGGGATTGTGCACCTGGAGAAGATCGGTATTTCCGGAGAGCGCGCTACTAAGATTAGAGTTTCAGTGACTCAGGAAGATAACAAATGCGGGGGAGGATCGTGCCAATGGCGGCAACAACCCCCGCTTCAGCTCGGTGATGTTTCACGGCTACTGTCTAGGAAGACTCCATCTTGTCGTAGCATTGTTCCTTAAGTCTAGAAGAGCAAAGCATACAGGTCTTGTGCATTCCTATGCTGAGATACACCCAGAACTATGCCTTTCTACAGGACGCTTTACTGACGTGGCACAGGTCTAAAGTACCAGCTTCTCAGAACAAGCAGACACATTACCATCAAGCTCCTTACGTAGTCCCATCCTAGCCCTGTGAATCATTCCTAATTGCATCTTATCTTTGTTCAAAGCATCCTTGGATACATACCGGTTCTTATCGGATCGACTCCAGAGACAGGATCTGAACCCCGGAACATCTCTATCGCAGGCTGGCTTGTGCTAAGGCTTCCTTGGAATTCGGACAGTCCGGTAGACCAGTGGACTAGTTTCAGGATTTACGGGGTTTCCGCATTTCAGCGTTTTCCAACAGCCCGGAACTTCTAGATTATACAAGAGTGTAGATACCTGTGCTAGTATGCCTTGCTCCAATCATTGAAGGAGTGAACTTAACGCCGCTTGAGTTGATGATCTCCCATTGATACGATTACAACTACACCACAGAATGTCACTCATAGCAAGTTTGTCATATTTCAGTCTGAGTTGGGATTTATTTCAGTTCACACTCACACTTTTTGGCGTTCTCCTGCTACTTACTATATGCCGGAGCATCTATAATTTATTTCTTTCTCCTCTCGCCCGGATTCCAGGCCCATTTTGGGCTCGAATAACAAATCTATGGCACGTACGTCTTATCTGCTCAGGCAGCGAATACTCCGCACTGTATGATTTGCATGAACGTTATGGTCCGCTCGTGCGCATAGGGCCCTCAAAATTGTAGGTCGCTTACCTGCCGTCAATCTCAGTATTCGTTACTCACAAAGGATGACCCTGTCAGGAGCGTGACAGATGTAACTGCCCTTCGCAAAATCTACAACATTACAGCGCCGTTTCCAAAGACCGACTATTACCAGCCATTTCGAGTGCCTGGTCCAAAAATTGATATATTTGTTGAAAAAAACGAAAAGCTGCATGGTCAATTCAAAAGACAATTCTCGAATTTATACAGCGCCAGTGGTATAAGAGATTTAGATGCCAACCCGGATGATTCAATCAGGAGATTTATTACCAAGATGCAGGAATTCGAAGGGCAAAACATTGATCTCGGAAAATGGTTCGAGAGGCTCATGTTTGGTATTGTACCTTTCCTGGGTGCTGAGCTACTATGACTAATGTCCCGCAGATTGTATGTGTGATGTTACATTCCAACAAAATGAGGACTATATCAATCATTGTCCTGAAGAGGAGCCATTCCACGGACTGGCGCAATTCCTCAGGCAGGCTCATCTACACGGCATGACACCAGCACTATTCTATGTTGCGAAGATCTCAAACTCTGTCACCAGGAGATTATTTGGACGACAAGTCACTCCGGATGCGGTCGACCAAAGTATTCAGACCTTATTCCAGACTCTGAAAGATACCCATAGCATCAAGCAGGGAGAGACATCACGCAATTTGGCATCGAGATTATTGGAAGTGCAGGCTACCAAGGGTCGCGAGGTATTCACTGACGAGGAGGTAGATCACCTTGTTAATTTTGGGCTGAAAGCTGCCGGCACTGATGGCGGTGCTTTGTTGAACTCTGTGTTCTATCACCTTATTCATAACAGGGATAAGCTCGATAAACTCATGCAGGAGCTTCATCAGCAAGTGAATGACGGGAAGCTTGATATTATTTGCACCTCACAACAGGCTGCTGCATGTCCATATCTGAACGCAGTCATTCAAGAAGCGCTGCGGATGGTTCCTAGCATCGGAGGTATTCTACCTCGAGAAGTACCAAAAGGCGGAGCCGAGATACTTAGTCATTACGTGCCAGAAGGGGTATGTAGTGTTTGTTCCCTACTCTCGGCGTACATCCTGCTTATGGCTCGTTTGTTATAGGTAACTATCGGGGCACCAGCGTTCACTTTACATCGTCAATCGGAGGTCTTTGGTGCTGATCCCTCATCTTTTATACCTGAAAGGTGGTTAGAGCGTCGCCAGCCTAATATGTGTGAGTTCTTCCGCCAGTACCATTAATTCCTTCGGGGTTTGACCTTCTGATTATAGCCCGATTTTCCATGGAATTTGGTCTTGGCTCCCGGACATGCCTTGGTAAAAGTATGTGGAAGACTACCGTTCTTTTTTTCTTCTTGGAGAGCTTCTTTCTAATTATATCCAGACCTGGCGTGGCAGTTCTTGAGAAAAGTATGTTAATCCTGGACAAATCACCAAGGTAAAGGCAGGGTTAATATGTTTATAGATTGTACCGTCTCTTCTGTTATCCTTGGATTTCAAAGCTCCAGAACCTAGAGTTGACTGGACACTTATTTCTGGGTAAGTCTCATACTAAAATTAGGTGATAAGGATCAAGCTCATTGAATTTATAGAGGTGGGCTTCACTCATACAATGTTTATGCACAAGTGAAGAAAAGAGAAGACAATGCATAGGGTGTGCTTTAGGAGTCAGGGTTGGTGCTAGGTTGTATTTACTTTATTATTTTAAATTGATATATTGGGTCAAGTTTGGCTTGAAATACACATGGGAGATACTCGTGGCCCAGCCTCAGACGTGCATTGGATATTCTTACCTCAGCCCGTTGTGGCGAAAATGCGGCGTCGAGCTAAAGACGACCTGGCTGTTCATGAAGCTCCAGTCAATGAAAAGCACTTCATCTGTGACGACGATTTACTAACTGCATGTGCAACCCAAGCCGTGGCCAAGTCTCTCCCGAAACCATGCCCAAGTAACGGTTTTCCAAGTCATTAATGCGCGCTTCAGACTTCCTTACTGATTCAAGTGTCAGGGGGTTATATCCAGAACATGGTCGTAGCGGGATGTACGTTGCTATCCCCAAGGCTGCTAGTGGGTTCGTGAGACATATTGCCTTGGAGAACCGGCGTTGTGTACCAGAGCAGGCTACAGAGGGACAGTATTGGCGCATTTACGTCAGCCGAGGTGGGAGTTAAACACGTCCAAAAACCCCAACATGTTATGCGGCGAAATGAATGCGGTAGCTAACCAGGGCCGGGCTGACATGTTCAAAGCTGCTGACTTTGGGCCTGCGGTCATTCAGGTTGGTAGACAAGGAACCCGCCTGGTACAATTGTGCCCCACCACGACGGCTTGTTGAACTCGGCAATCTGTTGCTGGTGATTGGTAATGACCACGGTGGTAATTTGGCCTCACTTACCACTGGACTTAGAGTCCGGGATTATCTATACGGAGATTCCGGAACACTATGCAACCTTTGTTTAGTGATAGCCAAAGGCCTCTAATTTATGCGAAATACAAGCAAAGTCCTCTTATATTCTTTATATCCCGAATACCTTAGTAATTTAAAAGTAGATTCAAGTGCCAGCTACAATCAGACTGCGTATACCTATTTATCAACCACCCCGATACAGCGTCATATTGGGAGGCCATAAAGACCCACTCCTGCACCAAAGCAAGCATAGGACGAAATGGCAACAGCAACCTATGTAGAAAATGCGCTCAGAGTCGCACACGACGAGTATTCTACACGGAATCCACGCTCTTTGAAGGCGCATCGAGATGCCCACTCCCATCTTCCTGGCGGTAACACCAGGTCAGTTCTTCATGTGGAACCGTTCCCATTGACTTGGGCTTCGGCTGAGTCTGATACTCTCACTTCTGTCGACGGTGACACATATCTTGACCTTCTGGGCGAGTTCAGTGCCGGAATCTTTGGTCACTCAGAGCCTAGGATCGCACAAGCTGTCCAGGTTGCAATGTCCAAAGGCTGGAACTACGGCGGAAACTCCCAAACTGAGAAGGAGTTTGCTCAAAAGGTCTGCGAACGGTTCAGTCCATCGGGTATCGAGCTCGTTAGATTCACCAACTCTGGCACCGAGGCAAACACTACAGTTCTTGGGGCAGCTTTGGCTATTACCAAAAGACGAAAAATCCTTGTCTTCAGCAATGGCTACCACGGGAGTACACTCGTATTCCCGATGGCTCTGATACGTGGTACAACCGCGCCTTATATAAACCTGCCACACGACTTTGTGTATGCCCCTTATAACAACATCCCCGAGACCAGTGCCATTCTGAACGACCTCCCACCGGACACCCTTGGGGCGATCCTGGTTGAACCGGTTCAAGGATCGGCTGGTTGCAGACCGGCGACCAAGGAATTCCTACACTTCCTTCGCGGGGTCGCCGACAAGTCGGGTGCTATCCTGATCTTCGATGAGATCATGTGTTCGCGGCTGGGTTATTCTGGGTATAGCGCCACCCAGGGCGTCCGAGGCGATTTTGTCACGCTCGGCAAATACGTCGGTGGCGGCATGACCTTTGGAGCATTTGGAGGTCGCAGAGACTTGATGGAGCTTTTCGATCCCACCAAGAATCGACTGTTCCATCCCGGTACCTACAACAACAATGTTCTCAGTATGCACGCTGGGCTTGTTGGCCTGGACATCTACAATGCAGCCGAGGTCGATCGATTGAACAAGCTTGGCGAGCACTTGAAGACCAAAGTCCAACAAATCTTGATCGATGAGGGTTTATATCCCGAGACGTTCAAAAATGCCTCTTCAACCCTTATTGAGGTTGATAGCTTTCAACACGATGTTACTGTACACCCTGAGGAGGACCCCACGGCTCAAATGGATCTCCCACCTATGTTCATCACCTCACGAGGGAGCATGCTCAATGTGCGTTTTTCGGGTCCCGATGCGGCCAAATGGCAAGGGTTATATCACCATCACATGCTGGCCAGAAACATCCATATTGCTGTAAGGGGCTATACGCCTCTCACCCTCTGCGCCAATGAAGCAAACATAGACGACTATACCAACGCCATACAGGAGTTTGTACATGTGCACAAAAGTCAATTACTTCCCAAAGCTTAGTGCTGCTTGCTTCAAGAAGACGCGGATAGGGCCGTCCAGGTAGGTTGTTGATCCAAGGCAGTACAGTCAGTGAAAGCGGTGGACAATGCGAGGCTTGAGAAAGGGTAAATTCGTACCTGGTGTGTATTTAGGAGTAGCATAGAGTGGTATACAAATGACGAGGCTGTTGACTGTTAAGAAAGCTCCATTTCGCGAACCTCAGAAGTTGGTAAAGAATTGCCTAATGTAATTCCGGTTAGAGTCTTGTATTCACTGCTCCAATTCAGCTACTGCAGCAACTAAACGACCTTGTCAAGCTATTCACTCTCGATTAACAACAAGGTACAATCATTTCACGTATGATATTTTGCCATATAATTGAATTGCCCTGACTTGCTATCTAATACTACTTGATCAGCTCTTTAGACTTTCCCTGCCCAGCTGCATATGAGCTACACTTGAACACAAGAGCAAATCTCCTCGCAGAAAAGATAATCCGGCTTTGTCTCCGGATAAAAAATGCTTCTCCTTGATGCAGGGTAGCTTTCTTCCCATTCTCGTCTTCCAAGTCGAGTTCGCCTAGTAGTGTCAATAGAATGTAGAGAGGGTTCTGGGCTGATAGATTCTTACCTCTGACAACAATGCCAGACTCCTCGTGGTCCATAGGCCCGTAATAGTCGACCTTGCCTGGAATGACGCGCAAAAACCCAGCAAAGAGTTGGACGTCTTTGTCCTGCTCCGCCGGATCTGTACCCAGAACACGACCTATGCAAGAGTAAGCTCCTAGCTACACGTCCCGGAATGCAGAGAGCGTTATTCCTTACCATAGTAATGGGTCGGTTCAACAAGACCCTCCACGAGTGGAGTGAGGTATTGTTCGTTCTCGGAGCAATAGTCAAAACCCATGATGTGCGGAGTGAAAGTAAAAGCAGCGTTTGTAAGAGTTGGTTTAGTGAGAATGCTCGGTCTCTGCTTGGGATACAATCTAGATGAAATTATCGGGTGCGAAGAGGGTGTTTTGCTTTTTCCTTGAATTAGTCTCGTAGACTGCCATTCCAGTGTCACCGGAGTCGTTCCCCGCTCCGGCCATCTCTTACTTAGCTGAATCACGACAATAAACAGGACCAGGAGTTTAGATACTTGCCGGACCTTTGGCTTGAGGCTAGGTGCCATCCGGAACATTAGCCACCAGAACCAGACACTCATTGCTCCGGAGTCTCCGGACGCACAGGTGCGGGGTAAGGCATGGATGCTCCAGACCCGTACAGGGATCAGGGATTTAGTCCGGCCGGGCGCTATCATGTAATCTGACTAGGACAATTTCGGATAGAATTTCAGTGATGAGGCTGTTTGCTCATCGGATCCATCACCTGGCTCCGAACGCCAGGATCAGTCGAGTTCACCCTGGACGCCACTTCTATATTCAGCATCGCCTTGGCGTCTCTCGCTATCTGTGTATTGAGCAAATCTCTCTCTCAGGCCATTGCCACTCATTAGTGGTCGATTGTACCCCGCCACCAGGGGTCCAGCACTGAATATCCGGATAGCCCAATTCTGAATATTCCGAACCCAGGGACTTGCAAGAATCCGGACCTTCCTGATATAGCCACGCCGTCATGTCTACACACAAAGACCAGAGAATGAGATTCGGACCTTTACAGGCAACTCCATAGCTTAGAGCTGTACACAACAGATAGCCAAAGATCACGTTAGTGGATGTCTATACGAAATATCTAGTGGTTAAAAACAAACTACTCGCTAAATTGAGCAATTTGTTCCTTTGTATCTTTTTTTTTTCCACCCAAGCGCTCATTCGGAATTCGGCCTTATCTACACAGTCAAAGATAGTCAAGATGCTTTCTCTATCATCGCTAACGCTGAACAACGCTTCGCAGGCTCCCCTGCCGGTCGCCACAGAAATTGTCGTGGGTCATGTCGAGAGATACGTAGCCTCCAGTCGATGGTGAACTGACGTCCTTGCAGGTTTGTGAGCTTCTCAAACTGTTCCCAGAACAAGTATTCGAGGAGCACCAGTCACAATACAAAGCTCTTCAGAATAGCTACTGGTCGGGGTACCAAAAGACTGTGAAACCCCGTTGTTTCTTCCAACCACATTCTGCTGAAGAGCTCAGTCGAGCTGTGGCTCTCTGCGCAAAGGGACAATGCCTCTTTGGAGTGAAGAGCGGCGGCCACGGCCACTTTGCGGGGCAGTCCAGCATCGAAGGAGGCATTCAAATCGACTTGGTGAAGCTCAAGACGCTCTCGATAAACAAGAGTGAAGGTACTGTGCTGGTTGGTGCTGGCAACACCTGGGGGTCTGTATATGAGAAGCTGCAGAAGGAAGGCTTGATTGTAGTGGGCGGACGATCTGCCAACGTAGGAGTCGGAGGCTATCTCGTTGGAGGTATGTAATCACAAAGGTTTTTTTTTCCACTGGCTGTATGGGATATTGACGTGCCACAGGAGGTATTTCTTTCTACGCAGCGAGACGCGGCTGGGGTATCGACAACGTACGCTCTTTCGAAATCGTGCTCGGCAGCGGCCGCATCGTCACTGCGAGTTCAGAAAGCGAACCCAATCTATATCGTGCTCTGCGGGGTGGAGGCTCCAATTTCGGCATCATAACAGCTTTCGAGCTGGAAGCTTATCCCTATAGTGGCATGTGGGGAGGTCGCACGATGCTTGACAGCATTCATGCCAGGCAAGCTATAGCTGCTTACGCCGGATTTGTGAAAATGCAGGAGGTCGACCCGAAAGGCCCAAAAGGTCACACTATCTTCATTGCGACCTATGATGAAGGGCCACTTCGGCTGCTTCAATACATGGTCTACACAGAACCAGAAAGCGATCTTCCCATATTCGACGAGCTTCGCAAAGTTCCAGCCATTGAGTCGTCGCTGGGGCTCACTGACTACACGGCGCTGGCACAGAATATTGCAGGTCTGCAAGATGGCGTTGGACATCGGGCGTCTGTTTCGACGCTCACCCTCAAGCTCGATCGAGACCTCCTCAATTTCGCTTATGATGTTTTCGTTGAGGAGGCATCTCCCAAGTCACAATACATCAACGCAACAATGGAGTTTCATGCCATCCCTCGAACATCAAGCCCTGCTGGGAACAGGTTCGGACTGGAGCGGGCTGATGGACCTCTTGTCTCCTTTTTGTTGATCTTTGTCACCTCGGATGCCCGCTACGATGAGGAGGTGACTCAAACACAAAAGACAATCCTTGGGCGTATTGAGAAAGAGGCCAAAAAGCGACGCTTGTATCACCCTTTCTTGTTTGCCAACTATGCGGCCGAGTGGCAGGATGTGTTTGGCAGCTACGGTGACGATAATAGGATATTCTTGACCGAGGTCGCTAATGAGTACGATCCTGACCATGTTTTCCAGTACCTGCAACCAGGTTCATTCAAGATCAAGAGGTTGGGTAGTAGTAGACAAGCAAAGGTGTGAAAGGAGGTGACGGGCAAGGAACACGAGGACAGAAACATCTACATATGACATTATCATGCAAGAAATTATTCAACTACTTTTTTTGTCGAATTAACTATTGTGATTGAGCTTCAGAATCTCATTACGGAGGACATCGTGACAGATCATAACATGCAGTACCCTCCCTATAGACGACTCCTGCATCGGCTTCCAGACAGTAATTCTCAGTCTACAATAATTCTTGCAATGATCTGTATTGTGGAAACAAAATACAGTATTCCAATTACTTGTGTTGGCGAAGTAAATTGTAATTCTCAAGGCTTGCCGTCTCTCCATCAATTGAATTGATCCGATGATAAGGTGACCATGCAAAATGCCGCATGTTCGACCTTATCGGGCACAACGTACGTAACCAGCCAGACCTCGTTCGCAACCGGCCGGTGCTAATACGCTAAAGTGGCGTGTCGTGCTTAAATTCCGCCATGGTACAGCTCGTGGTGTCCGGAAACTCCGGGCTCACGACCCAGATCTCCGGAGACACCACAACCGCTTGATCAGCCAACACCTCCTGATGAGATCTAGAACCCTACAATCAGGCCCACTGATAACCGTCAAATCTACCTCAAAAGATTTGGTCGGTCTCGTCTCTTTCTTTCCAGGTCTGCAGGCAATCTTAGCATCTTCTCTTAGAACAACAGTCTTGAGTATCTCGACAAACCGGTCCGTATCTAGTCTAGTCTGGCCGACCTGCTATTTTTCATTACTCTGCTGCATTCATCACGGTACTCAAGAATATTGCAAGAATGGGAAGTATCGATCACAATGCTGCCTCTGCCCCGAGCGGCGGCAAGCAGACATACACTGTGGAGGAGAATGTCCTAGGGCATTCGCGTCCCCTGCGTGTTGTTTGCATTGGAGCTGGTGCTACTGGATTGGACCTTGCCTACAAGGTGGCACGACATCTGAAGTCTATCGACCTTCAGATTTACGAAAAGAATCCAGAGCTTGGAGGCACTTGGTTCGAGAACACGTTAGTACTACCCTTGTCAGACAATGGGACCTGTGACTAATGCAAGGATATAGGTATCCGGGCTGCGCTTGCGACATTCCCGCGCATATTTATGAGTATGAATGGGCTCCAAATCCTAACTGGTCTCAATTGTGAGTAAGCTCTTGAAGTGAAAGAGACGATATTCTAACCTACGATCACAGTTACGCTTCGCAACCAGAGATTCTGCAGTATTTCCGTGATACGGCAAAGAAGTTCGATCTCGAAAAGTTCATTAAGTACAGCAGTGAGGTCGTTGAGGCTCGCTGGTATGAAGCCCAAGGTCAATGGGCCATCAAGATCCGCGATCGATCTACCGGGGAGATAGCAACAGACTGGTGCCATTTCTTTATCAATGGTGGTGGATTTTTGAAGTCCGTATTCATTCCATCATCTCATTTCGCTTGCTGACATTCACTAGCAACTGGCAGTGGCCCGCAATCACAGACCTCCACTCTTTCAAGGGTTCTTTATTACATTCAGCGTCCTGGGATAATGATGTCGACCTGAAAGGAAAGAGGGTTGCAGTGATCGGCAATGGCTCGTCAGGTATACAACTCGTGACGGCCCTGCAGCCAGGTACGACACCACAAGAACATTCCATCCCCATGAAACAGTGAAGTATGCTTACTTACTTGAACAGTGGCGGCGCATCTCACAACATTCATCAGAAGTCCTACCTGGATTGCCACCACGCTGGGCCAAGACTTCGCAGGCCCGAATGGGGCCAATTTTGATTGTACGCTATCCCTCCCGAGACAGCCGGTCAAGGAGTTACCTGGCTGGCCGGCTTGACTAGCTAGGTAGTCTAATGAGTTCATAGATACCGAAGAACAGAAACGCGAATTCTTAGCTCACCCTGAAAAGCTTCTCGCATACAGGAAAGCCATCGAGGCGAATTTGAACGGTGGATTTGCATCGGTATGTTGACGACAGCCCAAAGTTTGTCAAGGGAGCCCTGCTCTAACAGCACTCCGCACCTCAGGCACTCCACAATTCACCAGAACAGGCTTCGGCGAAACAAGACTTGACCCAGATGATGCGAGACCGTTTAGGCAGAGAGAACGCCTTGGCTGATCGCCTTATCCCCAGTTTCGGTGTGGGTTGCCGGTAAGAAAACAGTCCAAGTCCTAGACAAAGTACGCCATCCTCTGACTCTGCTGTAGGCGGCCAACACCGGGCGTGGGCTATCTCGAAGCGTTGACAGAGAAAAACGTGCGAGTAGTGTTCGACTCTATCAACAAGGTAGTCCCGCAAGGTATAGAACTGGCAACAGGCGAAGTCATTGAACTTGATGCAATTGTGTGCGCCACTGGTTTCAACGTCTCCTGGAAGCCCCGATTTCCTATCATCGGGAGGAATAACATCGACATGCGAGAACAATGGAGTGAACGACCAACGGCATACTTTTCTCTGGCCGTGCCCAATTTCCCCAACTATATCCGTTGGTGTTTGCCCTCCCTTGTAATCCGGCTGACTGGCTAATGAGAAACTGTAGTGTACATGGGTCCCAACGCTCCCCTGTCTCATGGATCTGCACTTCCGAGCATCGAGCACATCACAAAGTACGTGATAAAGCTCCTGCACAAAGTGCAAACTGAAGGCTACAAATCAGTTGTACCCACGCAACAGGCCTTGGACGACTTTATCAACCACGCCGACACCTTTCTGGCTCGCACAGTCTGGAATGCGAAGTGTCGATCTTGGCTGAAAGGCGGTAAGCACCACTGATCTACACTGTGTTTATTAAATTATCTGACATCCATTAGGGAAGGAAGACGGCCCTGCTTTGGTCCACCCTGGCAGTCGACTTCACTGGTTTCATATGCTGATGAATCCGCGGTGGGAGGATTGGGAGTGGACGACAGCGAACCGGAACAGGTTCGCCTACCTTGGGAATGGCTTTACTACTATGGAGACAAAAGAGAAGGACAAAGCATGGTACTTTGGAAATCCAGACAAGGGCTACGAATCTATTATCAACTGAGAGCCGTAGGCTAGGTACAAACTGTTCCTCTCGAAGGCTACAAGATCCGAGGTGTGGATTAGTTCAAACAAATTGCTCATAGTTAAAGGGAACTCCATCCGCTCACTAGCATGTTAAGTATCACTTGATGTACTAGAGTACTTTTAGATAATAATACGCATTCCGACAACTGCCAAATTGCCTTGGGCTTATTCACTGACTTTTTGTCAGCCGATTAATTAATTTCAAGCCTATAATAATATACTTCAGGGTAAGCACAGTAATTAAAACACGGCAGAATTCTTGTGAAGACTACCCATAGCCAGCCACGTATAATCAATCAGTCCGATAGGCAAAAGAGAAATAGGGCAGCTACACCGATCAGTAGAATAAATAATTATATCAACGGGCCCTGACAACACTCGCTCCACTGTTTGATAAGGAGAACTCCGTAGAAATGACTCGTACTCATGACCAGTGTGGCGGCACTGACTGACCCACTTAGGTCGAGAGGCTAGACCCTGTATCCAGTCGGACTTTGTCGCCCGGAGTTGGTAACCAACATCTGGGGTCAAGCTGGGGTCAAGCTGGGGTCAGGATTGAATCAAGCTAGTCAAGATAAGCCAGACCCACCCTCGCTCGACCACGATAAACTAGACTAGCCTGGTGAGGCTAGGAGGCATAACTACTTGCTTGTTGGTGCTTGTCATCCGGAGTTCGTTACAGGTGGGCTACGTTTGCGCCCTCTTGGTTCAGTAACTTGATCAAGATAAGCCAGACCCCGCCCGGCCTTTGACTCCGTGCTGTGCCCGCACTTGCAATCTCTCGTCTTGATTCGGTATTTCCGGTCGGATTCTGTCTCTCCTCCCTTTCCCTTGCAGCAGTTAGCCATTGTATTGTATCGGTATAAGCATGCCTTTTCCCGCCACGGAAGAGCAGCAGCATTATCGTTTGTCATTTCTCAGGACTCATTCTTCACAATGCAGCAAGAAACCGAAACCACAACTAAGGATAATGGAGCTGCCCCTCCAAGCCGGGCAAGTTCTGTTGAAATAAATGCAGTGGAAAGCTATGGGATGGATGCTTCCAAGGGCAATGGCATTGCCGCCGACGATGTGATCCTGCGTGCCCAGGGTCACAAGGCCGCGATGCCTCGTCTCTTTTCCATCGTGTCCACGATGGGATTGATGTTTTGGTACTTATTCTTGGCATCGTTATGTTGTTCTACAAAGCCCAGCTGACACAATACGCCAGCATCATGAACGCCTGGGTCGGTTCACTGGCCACGTTCGGGCAAAACTTGCGATATGGCGGGCCGCAGGTGGTTATATTTGCGGCTTTGGCCGCTGCTTTTGTGCAATGGACAGTGACATTGGGCTTATCAGAGCTTGCCTCTGCATTCCCGAGTGCTGGTGTAAGTGCATACATACCTAACCAACCATATTATGCTTTTTGAGGCTTACCTCGCATCAAACGAAAACAGGGTCAATATCATTTCATATATATACTGGCGCCTGAGAAATGGAAGCGGTTCAGCGCCTTTATTATCGGATGGATGTCGGTACTGGCTTGGTGGTTTGCTACTTGCGCCGGCCTTTCCCTGGTCGCAGTTTCGTGTACTGGACTGGCCACCTTCATTCATCCAAGCTATACACCCAAGAATTGGCACATATACTTGTGCTATCTTGCAATGGCCCTCATTTCAGGTGAGTTGGTAAACTCGAGCTTGTCAGCATCTATACTAAATGCTACAGTTTTCCCCGTTTTTGCATTGCCAAAGTCGGTTCCAAAAATCACAACTGGCTCTATGTACCTTAGTCTGGTCGGTTTTGTGGCCTGGTTTGTTGTTCTGTTGGCTACAAAGTCGGGGACGAATGATTCTTCATTTGTTCTCGCATCAAACCAGGGCAGTAGTGGCTGGAGCCAAGGAACGGCATGGGTGTTGGGCATCACTAATGCAATGTACAACTACGGGGGATCTGATTCACCCATCCACATTGCGGAAGAGATGCATAGTCCCGGGCGAAAGTTGCCGATAGTTATGTGAGTAACCAAAACAAGTCTTGTGGAGCAGTGGCTAATATGTGCGATATAGGAACTCTACTATGCTTATCGCCGTTTTTACCGCTGTGCCCATGATGGTGGCTGCCATGTTCAAGATAACAGATGTCGATGCGGTAATGAACTCTGTGTTCCCTGCCGCTGAGCTCTTGTATCAGGCTACTGGCAATCGTACCTTGACTATAGTGATGTCTGTTTGGTTGATCATCGTGTATGCATGTAAGGATTTCTTCTTTGTGCTATCAATTCCCTTGCTAATATTTATATACCAGCTTGCATGCCTCCCCAATTCATCACCGCTGGTCGTGTCACCTGGGCCTTTGCACGAGATCGAGGCACGCCATACCACGAGTTCTTCTCATACGTCGATACGAAACTACAATTCCCGGCGAGAGCTACATTGCTGGCACTCGTCTTCATTTCCTTGTATGGCTTAATATACATGGCTAGTTCAACGGCATTCAACTCTGTCATCACCTCTGCTGTTCTCTTCCTCAATATTACGTTGGCAGCCCCTCAGGCGGTACTAGTCTTACGTGGTCGAGAAAAGGTACTTCCAGAGCGGCCTCTCAAACTAGGATACATCGGTTATTTCTGCAACATTTTCTCCACGCTCTGGATTGCTGTTCTAGTAGTCTTGGTTTGTATGCCTCCCGCGCTGCCCGTCACTGTTGCGTCGATGAATTGGACCTCGCCAATCCTTGTCGGCTTATTCCTCCTCATTCTTGCTGCCTGGTTTGTCTTCGGGAAACAGTTCGAGGGACCAAACATTGACTGGGAGATGCTGAATCTGGCAAATGAACAGCAGTCTGGGTTGCACCTACGACGTAGAGCCCATTCATAAGGTCTCTCCTACTAGCCAGAATTATAATATTATATGGGTTGTCGTGATTAATAGGTGTAATAGCGAGTTGATAGTTTGGGAAGATGAGAAAGGTTCTTGTTGATGTTCATGTATTTGTTATATTTCTGGCTCAAATCCAACAAGCAGATACTACGGAAATCGATTGGCCATTTTTTTGGTGCCATTGTGTAGCGTCTGCGTCATTCTTACCCTATATTTCGACGTTGATGTTGGTGATCGCTCTACACCAAGGAAGAAGGTTCTCCATTCCGCTTGCGTAGTATCCGATCTTGGGTTCCCAACCCCAAGAGATTACCGATGAATGCACCTGAAACTCGGTATCTCTGGCCATTGATAGCGACAGCTCGCATTGAGTGCAGACTAAAGGTTTCTTCCAACTTCTGATACTCTTGCTGGGATACGTGGGTATGGCATACCCATGAATATAATTACTGTTAGGGGGTTAGCACACGGACGAAAAGTATGTAGTTTACTAAATTACAAGCAGTCCTTAGTATAGTAGTAGGGTGCGCAGCAGATTATCAGCATATGTTAAGCGGCTGCTTGCATTCGTAATTAAAAAAACGGGCGATAGAAGTCTTTGGTGGCTTCCACAAGCTATAGTGTAGAAGTTGAATAAATTCTGCTCTTGATTATTTGCCATGTATGAAGAGCCGCTTCTCAATTGACTGCTGTGTCTTTTTAGGCAGTTTCTCTCGAACGTCTGGCTCGTACGCTCCAAAGACGAGCTGAGCCTTGAGCTGCCCCTCTTTTGGAATATTCCAGACCTCAGCAGCTCGCTCATCAGGAAGAGGATTGTAGTGCTGGAGGTTGGCACCAAAACCTTCAGCCTCCAGTGCTGTCCAGATTGCCAACTGATGCATCCCACTCGTATGCTCAGACCATAGGGGAAATCGGTCGGCATAAATAGCGAACTTGACCTGAAGCCCGCTAACAACCTTTGGATCCTCGTAGAATAAAACCTATTTCGCGTTAGCCTTTTAAGTATAAGGCATCAACTTTCTGTACAAGGAGCTTACACTACCATATGCGTCTCGGAACCCAATTATGCGTTTCTCAGTCTTTGGCCAGGAATCAGCGGGAACGATGGCCTTGACGCACTCGAGGACGATATTCCAGAACTTGTAGTGGTCCTCCTTCAACAGAACCACAAGCCGAGTCGATTGAGAGTTGAAAGACGAAGGAACATCTTCTATAGCCTGATGAATGATTTCTTCAATCCTGTTGTCCGAAATTGGGGATGATCGCTTCAGCTGGTAAATACTGCGGCGGTTATGAACTGCCTCGAGGTAGCTGAGTTTGTCCGCCATGATGCATAGATATAAGTGTTTAGTGCTTCAAATCTTTAAAGAAACGCTGAATATAACATCGCAAGCTGTTGGGTTGTTAGGACGAGGTAAGGATTATGGGAAGGGGACGCGTTGGACCCTATGTTGTTTCGGACTCCGCGGAGTTTCAGACCCCATGACACATGTAATCATAGACTCTTCACTTTGAGAGAGGCCTCTTATTGGCTTTATTTGCTCCCTTTGCATCTAGTGGCCGAGTACAAGACTACAAGTGTTGTGATTTGCAGAGTGCAGTCACAGGCGGCCCTATACCGAACCCGGTTCCGGGGAAGAGCCAGAGGTGGCGTTAACCGGGGCTGTAGCTGTCAAATCCGCAGTAAGCTCTAGAAGAGAGGTCATCCGGGCACCGGAAAGATGGAAGCTGCTTGACATAATTCTCTGGGCTAATAGGACCTCTCCCCAGCCATAGCCCTGACGAGAACGCAAAGAAGAAAGCCGTTGGTTGGATGATGAACGAAGGTGTGGTTTGCCGGAACCAGCGCATTTTGTTCCGGACGAGGGTGTTCCCCGAACTCGTAGGGCGCAGTAGCGGACGACCTGGCACCTTTGACGTCATTTTCGCTCTATCCCGGTAGCGTTCTTATGAAGCATTATATCTAAGGGTTTGCCCCTCAACCCAAACACAGCATCAAACAAGCCTAAACATAAACGCAATACGTGCTTTGTAATAGAAATAGCAGACCTTGCTCCACCTCTTGGTTTTATAGAGGAAGCCTTGATAATATTGGTAGGCCACAGACTTCCCTTATACTTTTTTCTCAAGGCAGTATTTTCGAGTACTAAGTGTTGATAGAGATGTGTGAGATTACCACCGTGCCTAATAGGCAAGATTTAAAGCTGTTATTATTTGCATAGTTACCTATGCAAATAGAGATATATTATGTTAGCAACGTGTATGTGTAAGTGTGTGAGGATAGCGAGTGCGCAAAGGGGCATTGTATGTCTGGAGTTAGTTATATGATATATCTTCTATCTTATCTATAATCCAAGGCTGATCCAACCCGCTTATAGAGGTAGCTTACAACAGCTAATAGCACTTAATCTATCACATACATATACAATTCTAATATAATATATTTCTATTTGCACTGGTACCTACTTATATAAAGAGATGGTCAAGGTTTAATAATACTGTAAATATAAAGATATCATCACCATTAGCTAGCTAGCTCCTTATTCTGCATCACAACTTTATTAGCCGCGCTTAGCAAGTACCTTTTCCCTTCATCTCTCTATCCAAGGTACAGCTTAGTTGCTCAGGCCAGGGGTATCTGCAATACGCGTCAAGAACTTTTGAGCCCGGATTGTACCATCCTTAAGACCCTTTAAACCATCAGAAAGACCCTCTAGACCATTCTTTCCAACCACATAAGGGTGGGGGGTGAACCAGCCCTCGCGGAGACCACGAGCAAATGCAGCACCCCAAACCACTCCGATCATCTTATCATTCTCGCTAGTTTCATGGACCTGACCGACCATAGAGAAGACAATATCAACGCTCGGATCAGAGCCTGGAGCCTCAGTCTTAAGAAAGATATTGGTTACCTTGGGCCTGACACCAGAAGCATCCGGCGGACCAGCGATAGCCTTAGTTACTAAGGCAATTGTGTTATCCTCAGAAACAGTGTCATATGCTTTCCAGCAGCGACCATCAGGGGCGCCGCCCGTCTTCACAGCCTCCTGGATCGCCCTTATAAGCTCGTCATCTGATTTGTACAGAGTATAGTCAACCAGCTGATCACCCTTATTCTCATCGAGGAAAGGCTTAATAAAGCTGCTCCTCTGGCTACCAACCGCAATAATAGGGTGAATATTAGCAGCTGCGGCAATTTTGATAGCAAAGGCACCGGTGGCGGTTGATGCACCATAGATGATCAAAGGGCGCTTAACATTATTCTTCTCTGCGTTCTTGGCAATCGGCGACCACGGCTCAGGCAACTCAAGTTCCTGAAACAAGGCGCAAGCAGAGGTATAGGCCGCTAGGGGAATCGTAGCGGCATCCTCATAGGATAGCGAATCTGGAATATGAAAGGTGGTGTAATAGGGTGCAATAGCATATTCAGCAAAAGCCCCATTGGGAGTCGCCATCTTATGAAAAGCAGCTACGCGATCGCCTGGATGAAATCCAACGACATTTTCGCCCACGGCTTCGATAAGACCAGCAACGTCGTCTCCACTGTTCATTTCGCGGTGGAGGATCCCGACGAGCTTCCAGTCCTTGGGGTTCGAACCTTTTATCTGTGTTAGGCCGGGGATCCCTTCCCATACTTCCTTGAGAGCTTGAGACTTACCTGCGATAATCACCTTAACCAGCACCTCGTCGGGGCCGGGCTTGGGAACTTCGATATCGACAATGTCGACCGAGATATCCATCTTGACAATGGCTGACTTCATGTTGATGGAATCCTTGGGCGGGTTGCGGTGGTAAAAAATTGATGATCTGTTGTTAATGCGGTTGGGGGGGGGCGTACTAATTGGTGTTAAAGTATTGTAGTGTGGCAGTCAATGCTGTGCTGCTTGCTTGGTATTTATAACGTGGGTAGGAGATGCTGGTGGCTTCTTCGAAGTTTTTTGAGCTAACTATTAGTGTGGTGATTTTCAACTTCAGACACTATAATATGCTTAGTTAGCCTTCGGCTTGACGTAGCGGCCCGCAAATATCATCCGGTCCGATCAGCCGAACTCGCCGTTGCGAAGTTCATACATTGAGTCAAGCAAGAGGCAAGCGGATTTTCATGCTGTGGCAGGTGGGTCGGTGGCAAAGAAAATTCCCGATTGCAAAGCACCTCTTTCCATGCTGTGAGTAGTGCTCATAAGCCTAGGATATAGAATTAATCAAACACCTTCTGTGTATACAACAGGGGCTACTGATCGCATATTTCTGTCAGCCTGCTTTGCAGTCTGGATTAATTTGCGACCCACCTGTATGACAAACCTATCTGTGAGTGGTTTGTTCTTTCCGACTTCAAGTTGCAATCTTCCAGTATCGTTCTTAGTACCTTACATAGAGAACACAACGCCCCCCAGTTAGTCTATCTGAGATACCCAGTTTCGACTGGGCCAATATACATAAACGTTGGCCCTCTATGGCTGTATGGAAGATGGCGAAGCAGAGAGACGAGACATTCTGAGACCCGCTAGGGCACTGCAGGCTTGTTGTGTGTCCACTTGCGGAGTTCTAACGGGCCGAAATCCAAACTCCGACAACAAAGCTTGAGCCTAGCACAATCATAGTTAGAATATTCCGACAAGGCGGACTCAACCCGCCCTGTCGCCTTAAAAGAAAGTGGGGCCCCAGAAAAAAAGGTAGAGTAAGTGGGTCTGGATTTGCGATATACTGCTGGATGCCCACGCGAGACTAGAGTTTTGATTTCCCCTCCTCTTTGTAACGGTCGCACCTAACCACTACGCCACAGGGCAAAATATTGGGCTATAACTGCTATTGTAGCAATTATAGTGATGCTCACAGCCGCTTATAGGAGCCTATGGTGAACCAAGCCGTAACAAGAAGAATACAGGTAGAAGCATAATATTTTAAAC
>JABSSZ010000857.1:0-48497 GCA_013755755.1 Fusarium sp. NRRL 25184
ATATTACAACCTGTAACATAGAATAGACCCTTGTCGCCTTTATTCTGTCTTATTTCCCTTCTAGACATCATAACTATGAAGCTTGTGATCTCTTTATTCCTTCTGACGGAACTTGTCGGCCTGGGCCTTGCCCAGGCAAAAGTTCAGATCGCCAATATCGAATCCGAACTTGTCATCCCAAACAGTTACATTATTAAATATAAGTCGAGGGTCTCCTCTAGCAGTAAGAAAAAGCATGAAGAAGCCATTCACAAGAAATCTAAAAGTAAAGGAAAAGAGGGTATTGTGGACAATATCGACCTCGATGGGTTCAAAGGTTATGTCGCCGAGATTCCCTCCTCGGAGCTTCAGGAGGTCATTGACTCTGATCTGGTGAGTTGTGCTGACATTGAGCATGGGTGGGTGCTAACTTCAGTATTCAGGTCGATTACATTGAGCATGATACCATTATGAACGTCTCTGCTGTTGCAGCACCCAGCTTAGGCCCGATCACGAAACGCGGATATATCACCCAGAAATCTGCTCCTTGGGGCCTTGCCCGTATCTCGCAGGTATATTCTGAAATAGGCGTAGACGCCCGCTACTCTTACGACGCGACGGCTGGCGCTGGCACAACTGTTTATATCCTCGATTCGGGTATTAGAACTACGCATGAGGAGTTTGGGGGCCGTGCGTTATGGGGAGCTAATTTCATCAGCGGCTCTCCTGATACAGATGAGTTCGGCCACGGGACACATGTTGCTGGTACTGTTGGTGGCAAGACCTACGGCGTAGCTAAAGGCTGCAGGATGTATGCTGTCAAGGTGATTGATAAGAACGGCATGGGCAGTATGTCCAGTATCCTTCAGGGCCTACAGTGGGCTGTCAATCACGCCAAGTACCGTGGCATCACCAAGAAGAGTATCATTAATGCATCTCTTGGTGGCCCCTATAGCAAGATAGGCAATGATGCTGTCAAGGCTGCCACTGATCTCGGGATGACTATCGTTGTTGCAGCTGGTAATAATGGAGATGATGCTGCCAATTATTCGCCAGCTTCTGCTCCATCGGCCATCACTGTTGCCGCTATTGATTCTGCTAATTATCGCACGTTATGGTCAAACTATGGCAGCGTGGTAGATATCTTTGCGCCTGGTAGCGATATACTCAGTGCGGGACATCTCAGCGACTCTAGCAGTCTATACAAGTCAGGCACAAGTATGGCTGCGCCGCATGTCGCTGGTCTTGCGGCGTATTTCATGGCAAAGGAGGGACTTCGAGGCTCTACTGCTGTCACTAAACATATCATCGCCACTGCTGATACCAATGCTGTTTGGTACGCTTTTGATAGTCCTCAACGTGTTGCTTACAATGCTGGTGGTAAATAATACCTCCGTGATAAGATACTTTCGGAGACAGACGGATAGAAGAATATTGAATGATCTACATGTATATAAAGTCTATAAACTCAGATCCGGAGGTCTATTCTATCCTTTAACATTGTCTTAACAGACTCGACTTTGCTTGCCAAATTATCCATATGCGCACCTTCATACCCCATCATAGCACGGTCTTTAAATACCTCTGAGAGCTCCTCATACGCCAACGGCGTTACATCCTGACCCCTCTCTGTTGGTCCTGCTGAGAACGGGCACCCGCATGGATCCGCTTTCCGGCATCTTCGCGTAGTGCTCGCATAATCAGAAAGGCCGAGCATATCCTCCGCGGAGCGGAGAACATCCAGCATCAACTTGACCGCTGTGCCAATCCTGCTGCACACCTCGTCCGCAAGAGGCAGCTCACCGAGCTGCAGTGTCTTTACCCCCGCGGCATTATGCGACAGAAGTTCGCTGGTAAAGGTAGGGAGTGTCATTCTCAGGTAGGTCTCGAAATGAGTCAACACCAGACAGTACAGGCGGCGCAGGGAGGAGTAACAGCTCATAGCTAGCATTTTTGTGGGTGCATCCATGGAATCCTTGAGGTTGTGAGATGCTGTGGATGACGGGGGTGTGATGGACTGGAGGTCTGCGTAGTAGCTGTAGCTGTTGAAGGGAGAAACCGAGGATATCGAGTCGCGTCTCGATACTCCAGTCAAATCTTGGGTAAATGCTGAGGCTGTATGAAATGAGCTTGTGACTTGAGGGATGATCTCTACCAGAGTTCGAGCAAGATGCAAGACGGTGCCAATAGGATATTCACAGAAGTTGAAGCTGGGATACTTGGTCGCATGTGAACTGCCTGTGAGAATAGCCAAGGTCCGGTAAATATCAGCCATGAGATTTGACAGTCGAGTGATTGGCGAAGCCCCATCAATGTCGATACTCCCGTTGGTCTGAGACTGCGCGCAATCGTGCATGAAGGGCGTTATTCTCGCAGATGAATCCAACACCGTGTTTTGCTCAAATTTGGGTGTAGTGGGCTCAGTGACAAGTCCATTCCCAAGAATCTGGTTCGGTACTACGTCGAGCATGGAACCAACATGCAGCCCACCCGCGCTCGCAGATGCTACGCCTGACGGAGTCTGTGCGAAGTTGCCAAATGTCATTGTCGACTCGTCCAGCCGGACCCCAAAGTCCGAAGTGTTCAGCATGGCCCAGATATCTGGCGAGCCTGTATAAGACGAGTCGAGATTATCAAAGCTCGATTCTTCGCCAGTTGGTGGAGTCAGAGGCCCCATTTCTCCCTCGCCAGAGCTGCCCTCTGACTCGAGATTCTTCTGGCGCTTTGGGCGGGCTCGTTGGCTATACACGCACTCAACCTTGGCCCTGATACAGCGGGCGCACTTTTGCTGGACGGATTTGTCTTCTGCATTGACGATGCATTTGAGCTTGTGGAATCGGCAGCGATCACATGAAGCTCGCACGGAGGGGAAGTTATACGGAGGCATGATGTTTTTTGCTCTGGGGGGAGAGGAGACAGGGTTGACCTAGTGACTGGGCAGTAAAGAGAAGGGTGTGTCGTTGGCCAAGACTTTTGGAACGGGGAGCCAGTGCAGTTTGGCTGACTCGATACTGTACCGAGGCAGCAGATCAGATGAATCAGGACATTGGCCCAACTAAGGCTTGCGAGTCTTATAATCACATTATCTCGCGCAGGCAGTACGCAGAGCTGGGGGTTGCCTTTCACTGCCGAGTTGCCGTCGCCTTGCGTCCCTCACACACTGCGCCACTAGTCAGCATCCATGCCGCAGTGCTGAGTGGTTTGGTGAGCGTATTCATTTCTGACACGCCGCGTATATGCAGCTTCAGCTTTTGCTTATACTGGATGCAACCATCTACACCCGTAAGGTTTCAGCTAGGCCTGACAAGGCAGGTTGGTCAGTGCAGTTTGACAAGTACGATAAACAGGGTATATCGTATTCAGGATCAGACCACGTAATGCGATAAGGTATCACCACTGAGCACGTGTTTGGCAGCGAGTCAGCGTCATGGTACGGTAGCATCACGTTGGAGGGGAGGTTTACCGAATGGTACAGTGAAGATGAAGTGGAAATTACTAGGGTTCTATTCTAACTCAATCTGGTGATGTTGTTTATCTCTAAGAAAGTGACTGAAACAAATGATGAGTGGCGTTGAATATTGGGGACACCTGTTAAACCCGTATCCATGACAATTTCATGCATGTGAATGTCTTATAAATGACGAAATAGACATCGCCCAAGATCAGCTCACCATATCCTCGGTTCCGCGATTGGAATATGCATGTCTGATCAAAACAGCCACGACAGGGTTTATCTATCTAGCCTAAGCAACCTCAATAAGTCGAGAGCTTGCTGAATTCGCCACGGGCCCTGATCCGATAACCCCATTTGAAAAAGAGGAAGGGAGCTGGCAGAAGAAGCACGCTAATGCAGGCAAAGATAGTGCTGCCCCAATCGATGCCGATCTTTTCATACATGGGCCAGACAAAGAGAGGAAAGGCACCTGCAGCCATGGATCGGACGAATGTATTAGCCGCAATGGCGCTGGCACTGTAGCGGGTGAAAGTATCGACGAGATACTGGAGGGACGATTGGAAGATGGTGGTGAAGCCAACCCCTGTGAGGAAGACACCGATGATGGATGGCCACGGGCTCGAGACGTGCTCAACCGAGGTCCCTGTAATAACGGGTCAGTCGTCTATGCAAGTCATCTCCACAATTTTGACCACGGCCAATGCAGGTTCGGGGCGGTTCCGCTAAGAAATTGCGACTTACAGCCAAAAAGGAAAAGACCTGCAGAGAAGGCAAATCCGCCCACCATCATTGGTGGAAGTCTCGCTTCAGGAACAGGCTTGAAGTGGTTCGCGACGAGCTTCTTTCCGTAATAGATGTTGTTGAAGATGTTGGCCGCCGCGGCAAAGAGACAGCCAATCAAGAGGGACAGGAAGGGAAGCTGGCTCACGACGGGGCCCCATCCTCTGAACCGGCCGTATTCCAATGCGAAACTCTCTAAGCTCGCGTAAAGGATTGCTAGAAAAAGTCCCATGAGTCAGCAGCCTTCCTGTCAGGGAATGCACAGCAGGTAACGTTAAAGCTGGCTGGGGGCATTTGTAGTGCTTACCATAGACGAATGAGGTATAGATTGTAAGCAGCAGGCAGATTGGATCCAGAAGCATCTGAAACGGGCGGACAAGGTAGGTACTCAGTAAACTCTTGAACGTTGGGCTAGTCTCCTCCCACTGTAAATTTTTTGTTTCAGCCAAGATATCAGCCACGAAAAGGGCACCATAAGCGGGAAGATTATATGTCCCGGGCGCGGATCTCACATACCTTAGCGTGTAGGGAGAAATTCCCCGTAGACCGACGGAGGCGGCTTGCCTTCCGAGTGAGCAGCACGTCAGCGTGGCTCTCGTCCAGCCAGAGTACGTCTAGGACGAACTGGACCATCATGACGATGCCCGTCAGGTACTCGGTCCAGCGCCAGCCGCAGCCACTCGCGATAAAGGCGCCGCCGATGATAGGGCCCAGGGTCGGCGCTGCAGCGATGGTGATGCCGTAGCACACCATGGGGGTGCCACGCTGGCGTGGGGTCCAGATGTCAACGATGGAGCCGCCCGTGATGGAGATGGGGGAGCTGCCGAAGACGCCAGCGAAGAACCTTGTTATTAGGATTGTTTGGATATCCTTGGCGGTCGCAGTGCCGAAGGCGAAGGCTGCGCTAATGAAATAGGGCTAGGGGAGTTCGTTAGCGAGGGGTACTGTTGCAAGTAACGGTAACAGCAGCAATGGGGACTTACAGCGAGAGCAGGCCATTTCCGGCCATAGACCTCGCACAGAGGAGCCCAGAGCATGGGTCCAAGGGCGAAGCCGAAAATGAGCAGACTGGTGCCCGCATTGGCTACCTCGTACGACACATGGAACTCCTGGCTAATCTCTGCTGTGCCGGCCGAGTAGATGGCGGAGGCAAAGGTGATCCAGCAGGTAGTCAGGGCCCACAGGGCTGTCGTGTAGACCTTTTTCCCCATGGGCCAGTTCTGGGGGTTGAGCGTGTCGGAATCTCCCTCAAAGTCGACTATATCGCCCGATTGGGCTTCTTCCTTGACAACACCCATGTTGGATTCTTCTGTAGGTTCACTCATTCTGTCAGATCATTCAGTGGAGCCACTGTCTCTCCGTGATTTGGCGGGGTATGGATGCAAGTCTAGATGTGTGCGTGCTGTAAGGCGGCAAGATAAGGCAAAGTGCTTGTTCAGTGATTGTCTTGTATGGGAGAGAATCCTTTTGCGGATTTCTTGAACAGGCCTTTATCATGTTTTCTCTCCGCGCTAGTATCATGTGTTTTTTCTCTGGCTCGTAATGGCCAATTTGGCGAGAGTTTTCGCTTTCTCGCTCACTCGCGCATCTCGCATAAGTTATGCGACTGCCGGGCCAATAGCAGCACTCGACATCATCTGCGGGGCATCATCTCGCACAATGGTCCGCTGCCTTCACTCGCCCTCTGCGACGTTCTACTCGGCTTCGCTCAATTATGTCTGTGATTTAGATTGACAAGCCACGAATTCCTCAGGTCCTCTAGGGTAATCATTTCTTGACGCTCTTGTCAGTATCGTAAGATGGACTCTACTTTGGGAAATCTCTCCACGGCAGGCTTGGCTCAATCGCACGTCCAAGTGCGGACGTGCATTCACTGTCGTCAACGCAGAGTCAAATGCGACCGTCAGTTCCCTCAATGCTCTAATTGCATAAGGTCCGAGGTCAATTGCATCTACCCTCCTGGTCGAGGCAGGGCACCCAAGAGGCCGAAACGCAGCCTTGCGCCCCAACTATCAGAACGTTTGTCTCGTCTTGAGAGCATAATTGGACAATTCGGTGCTGCTGGTAAGTCAAAGGCATCATTTCACTCAGCAGACTGTCTCTAACAAGTGCATAGCCAGAGATAACCAGGATACACCACAAACAGCGCAAGATAGTGAAGGCCATTCATTTGAGCAGGACTTTAGTCGTCTCAAAGTCGATGAGTCAAAGAGCTACTATGTGAACAACGCATTATGGGTCACTCTATCAAATGAGGTATGTCTCTCCATTATTGCTTGCTATCCTTTCTTATTGCTAACATTATCATAGGTTGAGGAGCTGCGTGATCTTCTTTTTGAGCCTGCTAGTGAAGACGCTGGCTACGAGCCTTCAATTTCTTCATCTGCCACCACGGCCGCTACTTCACCCTCATCTCCTCAGCTGGGACTCAATGCCGCAATTTTTGGCTATCGTGCCATTGCTTCTCCTTTATACCATTATCATCCCTCACTACAACAAGCTGTCACGCTCTTTGCCGCGTTCAGTGAGAATGTCGCGCCGCTGGTCCGCATATTTCACATGCCAACCTTGACAAGAATCTACTGGGATGCCATTGCATCTCTTGGCACGGTGGACAAGCATACCGAGACCCTGTTATTCACTATTCATTACTCAGCCGTCATCAGTCTCAACCCCGAGCAATGTCTCAATATTCTAGATGAGACTCGTGAGGCTGCACTGGAAAGATATCGGTTTGCGGTGGAACAAGCTCTCGCTCAAGGCAACCTACTCAGTACTCAGAGTATGACCATGTTGCAAGCCGCAGTGCTCTTCTTGTCTGCTCTACCAAATGAAGATGACTCACGCGCTGCATGGGCACTCACATCGCTGGTCTTCCACATCGCAAGAACTATGGGTCTGCATCGCGACGGCACCATATTCGGACTAAAGCCTTTCGAGACTGAGCTGCGCCGCCGCATATGGTGGCAGATCTGCATCATCGATAGTCGCTCATCAGAATATCACTGCAATGAGCCTATTGCGCAATGCTTTATCACAGATACCAAACCTCCACTACACATCAATGATGTTGACTTGTCACCTGAGATGGTGGAGCCTCCAGCTGAAAGATGGGACCGTGCGACTGACATGACGCTCACGTTGGTCAGGTGTGAGGCTATCCAGACAGGTTTGAAGCTGGGTCGCATGAGACATAAGCAAAACAAAGCGTCAGACGATGGAAGTACACCAAGGGCAGACGACGCCTCTGATTCTCCCAAGACTCTGATTCAAGAATTGGAAAGTCGATTACGGGACAAGTATTTACCCATTTGTGATACTTCCGTGCCATTTCAACTTCTTTCCTCAGCAGTGGCACAAATCATCCTTGGTCGATTCTGGCTTATTACCCAGTACTCAGTAGTGTCACGGGAGAAGGAAGTTGATGGCAGAAACATGAGTAACCAATTCCCTCCCACTCCCAACACCGCAGGCCAACTGGAGAACAAAGTGCGCGATGAGCTCTTCCAAACTTCAATCAAGATCTTAGAAGTGTCAGGCATGCTTCTCACAAGCAAAGAAATCATCCAATTCACATGGTACTCCAAGACTCATATTCAATGGGGCGCCATGGCATTTGTTCTCTCTGAGCTATGCGCTCGACCTCAATCAGCACAATGTGATCAGGCATGGGACTGCGTAACGACAGTATACGAGGGCTGGAAGGTCGATGAGAGCAGACAGGATGAAACTCGCCTTGCTTTGTGGAGACCTATAAAGAGGCTCATGGCTAAAGCCCGCTACGTCAAAGAGATGCAACAGACAACTCCTGGACGGTCGTCGAATGCCGGTCGTAGAGTTCAGAGAAGGGATCCGGTTTTGTACTCTCCTTCACCGGGACTTTTCTCGCAGTATCCAACACCGACATACTCCAACAATTGGTATGGATCGTTACAGCAGACACTACCTTCTATATCAGCGTCAGAAGCATCGTTGTCTGGTATGTCATCAGTGCCACTTGATAACAGTAGTCAGTCAGACGCTTTACAGAGGGTACTTGGGACGGAGACTCTAGGCCCTTTCATGGACATGATTCCAGAATGGCCTTGGGTAGATGCTGAGCATGGGGCTTCGTCTCTGGCGGGGTTTGATCTTGGGCCACCGAGATTCAATTAATTGGATTATCTAGTGGGGACCGGTGTTAGATTTTCAGGTTTAATAAAACAAAAACTTCTCATAGACAGGCTACTGCAAGGTAAAAGCATCTAAATAAGAGGTCTATTTAATTGACTGCAAAGACTAGTCTATATGAAATGAAGATCACATCTATCTTGAAATACAATGCTCGACCAACCTAAACTTAGTCAAAGTATCTTGGTATCTCTCTCTTGACAAAGTCATCAAATGAAGTAGCCTTGCGGCCCGTCAAGAGCTCAACATTACCCCGCGACTTCTCATAGTCCTCGGGAGCATACAGTGCCCGTGTTTCCACCATAGACTTGGCGAGAGACTTGGCCACCACGTCAGGAACATGAAGCTTGGCCAGATTCTCGAGGTACTGCTCAACCGTGATGTGATTAACCTTGACCTCAGGCTTACCAGCAGCGACAAGCTCTCGGTTGATAATCTCCCACTGCTCAGTCTGCGAGAGTAAAGCTGGTCCACTGAGATACACAACATCCTTCTTGGGCTCTCCCTGGTAGCCACTTGCGTACAGCCGTGGGTTGACTAGCACGGCAGCAGCCGCACGCCCAATATCCTTCGGGTCAATGGGATCATGCGGCACTTCTGGAGCTAGCAAATTGACTTGTTTAGGCTCCGAAGATCGATCAAGGTAGATTCTTAGCGGATTACTCGCAAAGAAGCCGGCCCGTACCGCTGCATGTGGCACCTCGAGCTCCTCCAGCGCAATCTCAACCTGCGCGTGCTGCCACGGGATGAAGTGGTCTGGCTTGATGGATCGGATGTCACCCTTGGTGGTGCCCGCAGTCCTGACCTGACTGGTCGACAGGAACACGACGTACTGGATGCCAGCATCGCGCAGGGCGGTAATGGCGCCGCGCAACGTGTCCTTGGAGCGCACGGCGTAGATGAAGACAGCCTGGGCGCCTGTCTCACGCACGGCCCGCTTTACAGAGTCGAGATCGGTTAGGTCGGCACTGATACGCTGCAGGGCTGCGGCGCGCTCTTGGTCGGGCGAGATCCACTCGTTGTGCTTGGAGGTGTCGCGTAGGGCGATGAAAACATGGGCGCCGAGAGCGTGGGCCTCGAGTGCGACGGCGGAGCCAACTTCGCCCGTGGCACCAAAGACGAGGACCTTTGAGAAATGTGGAGATGGCATGATGCAGGGTGAGATAAGCAGGGATGGAGGGTGTCAGTGAAGGTGGTATACAGTACAGTACAGTAGAATTGTAAGCTTGTTTCGGTGAAGCAGAGTGTGCTAACGTATCAGCATTTATGTACTTACATTCATGGTCCGAAGATGTCCGCCTGTAATCGCTTGAAATGCCGAACTTCAGCGTCATCCTTAGCGATCGTTGCGTCGCTCAAGCCTCGGATAAGCCGCCCGAAGATGCGGGTGTGGAGCCTCGCCATCTCGCATAATCGCATAACAACGACTCGCGATTGGCTGACTCTGGCTAACCCCTGAAATCTGTCATGTCCAAATTTGGCAACACCTCGTCTTGGCGATCTGAGCATCTGAACATGACAATCCCTGGTTGTCAGTGTCACCAGGCGTCAGTTCCTGTCAGTTAGATAAGTCCAGATGATAATAAACTCAAGCTTTTTAGTATACGCATACTAATGCACATTTTATCTACTAACATTGATAGCGCGGTTCTTTTTCGTTGAACCGAATTTTAGGGACGCTACGGGGGCAATCAGGCTCGTGAAACTAATCTGCTCGCCGTGGGTTGATGGTTGCGACAATTTTAAGCAGAAAAAATCTATAGCATAGATACACAGATAAAATGTAAGTAACAATGTAATGAACAAGTTGGATCAATTTTATCGTATTTCTAATCTTGATCAAATATTTAAAGTCCTGTAACTAAATCTATTAATCCCCTACCCTAGAACTACGTCGATAACCGACATGAAGCTACCATAAGGTGTGTTAACAGCATTAATCTTGAGCCTCGAGTCCACCGCCTCCAAAATCGCTTTCCAGCCCTCAAGATCTCGTTCAAGAGAGTTAAACAGCTGCATCATACCCACATCACGAGATCGAAGCACGCGCTCATTCACTGACGAAACAGTGCCAGGCTCGGGGACAACAAAGTCCATGATCAACACGTGTGAGTTTTGACCCATTGACTCAACGGTGTTCTTGAGGATCTTGACAGAGTTCTCAAAGTCCCAGTTGTGAAAGATCTGGCGCAAGAGGTACACATCGGCGCCGACGACTGGTTGCTTCTGGAAGAAGTCGTATTCTTGGAATTGGATACGGTTGGCGATGCTGGCTTCATTGTTCTCCTTGATGACCTTGGCGCCTTCTTCGACGACGTGAGGGATGTCTTGAATGATGAAGGTGAGGTCGGGGAAGGCCTCGGCTAGCTTCACACAGCTATGTCCGATGTTGCCTCCAATCTTTCACGAGATGGGTTAGTAAGATTGGAGACTGGGAAGTTGAGATACTTACGTCGACAACGTTGGCCTTGCCAAGTCCGGCCCAGTCAAAGCCACTAACGAGATGCTTCAAGTCACTCTTGGGGCTAGTCGCGATCGCATCCATGACACGACCAAAGAGCTTGTAAACATCAGGCTGCTTGGCGATGTACTCATACATGCGGAGGTCAGTGTTAAACGCAGCATTGAAAGCTGCCTTGTTGGGAGCTGTGCTATCAGGCCATCTCTCATGCGCAGTAACCATGGATGCAATGACTGGGGCAATGATGCTTGTCATCCAGACCCTCTGGTCCGAGAATCTGGTGTTGGTCACCAAAGCCGCCGAAGTAGCGGAGTGAGCGATGAAGCCTGGCTCAGGCTCAGCGAAGAGATGGTTCGTCATGCCCATGCGGGCGAGAGTCTTGAGCCGCAACTCGGAGACACCAGCCTTGGAAGCCAGTTCTGTATATGAGATCTTGCCCTCCAAAGGAACGAGCTCAAAGATCTTGAAGTGGCTCATCCATCGGAGAATTTCCATGTAATGGTACTATAACTGTCACCAAAAGTTACTGGCACTGTGTATTGGGAAGCACTTACACCTGTAATGACATTTTGCAAGTACTCACCAGGACCAGAGACAAGCTGGAAGATTTGCAGTGCACTGTCCAGGACCTTCTCCTTGGCAACTTGGGCTTCTTCGGGAGCATCAGGGGATAAGTTGATAATGGGCGCATCCCGGTCGAAGCTAGGCTCGGGGAGTTTATTAGCTCGGAGGTACCCGTTCAATGTGGTGGTGTTCTTGTTGAGATCTTGAACTAAGACCTCTAGGGGTGATAGAGCGGCATGCCCATTGACACCATTGGTGCCATTAGTACCGTTGGTACCGTTAGAAATGCCGTTTGAAACCATGTTGGGTGATGTAATTGGTAAATGTCAAGACGAGGAAGATAATGTTGAATTGCTGTTACTGAGATGATGCTCAGAAGATGGAATCAATAGAGGCTTATCAGGTCTATAAAGTGGTGCCATTTGGAAACAATTGTGATAGTAGATAACTAAGAAGATTGAACGTCCTACCAATTTAGGAAGTCCGAAGTCCTCCGATGGATGCGCGTGTTACCATGCGCGGATGAGGCGACTTTCAAAATTCGGATATCTTCGGCCAGTGCTTATGCATAAGCTACACTAGCGAGGCACCGCCTACTCAAATAAACAACAACACCCTAAAGGACACGACAGCTCGATCTATCCCTTCTGAAACGAGGCAATTGCAATTCAGAGTATATTCTCATTATCGCCATGGCCAAACCCACCCAGCATTATGAGGTCATCATCGCCGGAGGAGGAATCGCTGGAGTCACTCTCGCGCTGATGTTTGAGAAACTCGGCTTCAGCTATTTCCTCCTCGAGGGCCGCAATACTCTCGAGTCTGACAGAGGCGCTGGTATTGGGCTGCAGCCAAATGGACTGCGTATCCTCGATCAACTCGGTCTCGTGGAGGATATTGAGGAGGCTACTATTCCGCTTGAGAAGTGGTTCTCTTATGATAGCGAGGGGAACTTGATGAATGACTCTGACGCCATGGGTCAATATCGCGAGAAGTTAGTGCAATGGAATTCTGTTTATCTTGACGGTTGACTAATGGGTGCGTGTTAGGATCGGATATCCCGTTGCTTTTATTGAGCGTCGCAAGCTTCTACCTATCATGGTTCGTCACATTCAGCGCACAGAATGTGTCAGGACTTCAGCGCGCGTTGCTTCAATCGAGGAAACCGAGGACCATGTCACTGTGACAACAACAGACGGCTTGTCTCTTACCGCAGACATTGTTGTTGGTGCTGATGGCGTGCGAAGCGCTGTTCGCACACATATCGACTCAAAGCTTCCTGAAGCATCGACTGCAGATGACTGTGAGTTATGCTTCAAGCTGATCATCGTGAGCTTCCACTAACTTATGTCCAGACATTAGCGTTGCCTGCTCCACAGTCTATGGCATGTCAGGACCTACTGAAGGCATCGCCCCCGGTGAACGCTTCGCTGTTTACCGAGAGCACCAAACCGTCATTGGCTTCACAGGTAAAGATGGAATTGTATTCTGGTTCGTCTTTGAGAATCTCAACCAGAACGTCCCTCTATCTCAGGCCCCTCGATACACTGAAGAGGAAGCCGAGGCTCTTTGCCTAAGCGTTGCCCATACACAAGTCACTCCAAAGCTCAAGTTTGGAGAGATCTACAAGAACCGCGTTGTGGCAGTCAAGATTGGAGTCGAAGAAGGCGTCGCGAAAGCATGGCACACCGACCGCGCTGTCATTGTCGGCGACGCAGCCTGCAAGACTACACCAGCTGGTGGACAAGGCGCCAACCAAGCCATAGAGTCCTGCGCCGTCCTCGTCAACAAGCTCATGGCAGCTCGAAAGGCCTGCACTGGCGAGAAGCTGTCCAGCGAGACTGTCAAGTCCGTGCTCGCAAGCTATGCTCAAGAGCGCGCACAGCCAGCTACTACTGCCTTGGAGAGATCTCAAATGGTTGGCAAGGCGCTTTTGTGCACCCCAGGACCTGCAACTACTCTTGTAAAGGACATGTTGAAGCTGAGTAATGAAGACTGGCTTTTGCGTGCGTTTATGGCACTTTCTGCTGCGCCGTATCTGGAGGACGTTGAGCTTACGCCGAGAGGGCATCTTTACATCAAGGCGGTTGAAGAGGCACGGGCAGAGATGGCGAGACGGCAGAAGGTAGCGAAGGAGGTTAAGGAGGCGGAAGAGAAGGAGAGGAAGACGACTTCGAGTGTTCAAGAGTCTGAGAAGCGGAATGACTTTGCAGGTCTTCGAAATCCAGTGCAGGCAGCGACTGGAGTCGTAGAAGTTGGCTCTTAGAATAGCATCTCATCAGAATTACTCTATATCAATCCAACCCAATCATTACTTATTACATTCCTTACTATTTCTAGAACTTTTCTGTAGTTCAGTAACGATGCCGACTACAACAGGCATCTAGTTTGCTCTGGTCTGTATTCTCGCTTGCTCGTCTCCGTGGAGTTGATCATGGCCACCAGTTTAGCCATACGATTGAGATTCGCATATCACATCAGAAGTAAACATGATAAATAACGGTATAACACTGGATTTGTACCGTATTGAAGTTAATGATATAGTACCGGCGGTGACAATAGGATCATCGAGTATCAAGTCGTTAACCACGTTCAAACCCATTCTGATCCCGACTGTAGGATAACTTCTGCTCAACTCTGCCCTGGACTCCATTCGTCCTCGGTTCACGGCACCTATTACGCCACGCTATCAGTTTCAGCTTCCCCTGTCAGATAAAGAATTCGGACCTCTTCGGAGCTCATCTCAGATCTAACCCTGCGTGGCGTATTTTGACGCTATACTCACTCTGGCCCACCCACGCCAGCCACTACGGACATTTTCGCAAAAGCGCGGAACCAACACCGGCACTGCATTAGCCTGTCAGCTAAGGCCTTACGAATTACCAAAAAGGATCATGCATGTTTAATCTTCCATTGTATAAGCCAGACACGTCTTGGCAAGAAAAACATCAAGACAACAGACACTACGCTTTTGCTACTGCTTTCAACAGCGATTCTCTTGCCATTCTTCACAATGGCGTCCTCAACAGATGTGTATGTCTTTGGCGATCAAAGCACTCCCGTTCTTGATAAGCTACAAACTCTTTTACGCGTGAAAGATAATGCGCTTTTGACTTCTTTTCTTGGCGAGGCGTTTTTGGCTGTGCGACGTGAGATTGTCTCACTCTCGTCTATAGAGAGAAAGCCGATTCCTGAGGCTGAGAGCCTCAGTTTACTTTTGGAGGGCGTTCGGAGGAGTGAGCCCCATGCGGCTCTGGATAGCGCTTTTGTGTGCATTTATGAGATTGGGTACTACATTGAGTAAGTCGCAGAACAAATCGCCCGAGTCCAAGCTTTGCTGATTTGTTTCGAGTTATTTGGCCCGTTCGGATAAGCAACATCCATCAACATCGCCGTCCTTTCTGCTGGGCATCTGCACTGGTAGCATTGCCGCTGCAGCTGTTAGTTGCGCGAAGGATGTTTTTGAGATATCGAAACTCGGTGTTGAAGCTGCTACTGTTGCTTTCCGACTGGGAATGCACGTTCGCAGAAGAGCCGAGAACCTTGGTTACTCAACTCCTTCAAGCTGGTCTATGATCCTGTCTTCGAATCAGGAAGAGCTTGTTTCAGAAGCTTTACAAGATTTCTCCAAGGAAAAAGTGAGTTAGAGAGCTTTGAAATTGCAAATTCGATTGAAACTCATTCTGGTCCCAGAATCTTACATCCAGCACGCGTCCCTACATAAGCGCCATCGGGCCTGGTTTCACAACAATCAGCGGTCCCCCTTCTATCCTCGAGTCACTGAAAGCTCTCGACACTTTCTCTGCAAAGAGATTATATCCAGCTCCCATTTATGGTCCCTACCACAACGCGTCGGCATACTCCGATTCCAACCTCGAGCATGCCCTAGCATCAATCCTCGCAGACATTGAGTTCCTAGAGAACAGGATGCTCATTCCCATCATCTCATGCGCCTCAGGATCTCGCTTAGACCAGTTGTCCTTTAGAAACCTCCTCAAGGACGTTTTGAGCAGCGCTGTGTCCCAGCAAATCCGCATGGATCTCGTCACAAACGCTCTACTCGAAATCGTTTCTGGTACTGACGCTACGTTGATACCGGTCAATGCGCAAACGACCGTCTGCAGTCTTGCCGACTGGCTGGCCAAGCGAGGAGCTACAATACACATTGGCCCAACCTTGGAGACCCTTATCAAAGACCAAGCAGAACCCCAAGTTGCTCCCGGCGATGAGAACAAGATCGCCATCATCGGCTTCAGCGGACGATTCCCAGAAGCCGACAACCTCGACGAATTCTGGGATCTTTTGATCCGCGGTCTCGACGTCCACAAGCCAGTCCCCGAAGAGCGCTTCGCTCGCGATCACTACGATCCCACTGGCCAGCGCAAGAACACCAGTCAAGTCCAGTACGGCTGCTGGCTAAAGTCTGCAGGCTACTTCGACACTCAGTTCTTCCACATGTCGCCCAAAGAAGCCATGCAGACCGATCCAGCACAACGACTCGCCCTGCTCACAGCTTACGAAGCCCTCGAGATGGCTGGAGTAGTACCTGACAGAACCCCTTCAACACAGCGAAACCGCGTGGGCGTTTACTACGGT
Organism: Fusarium sp. NRRL 25184; assembly: GCA_013755755.1. Lineage (NCBI taxonomy): Eukaryota > Fungi > Ascomycota > Sordariomycetes > Hypocreales > Nectriaceae > Fusarium > Fusarium sp. NRRL 25184. The sequence continues at coordinate 16,005 of JABSSZ010000857.1, forward strand.
ACTACGAGTAACGACTGGGGTGAGGTGAACTCCTCGCAGGATGTTGATACGTACTACATTCCTGGCGCCAACCGTGCCTTTATTCCTGGCCGGGTCAATTACTTCTTCAAGTTCACTGGCCCCAGTATTGCTGTTGACACGGCTTGCTCTTCCAGTCTTGCTGCGATTAATCTTGCGATTACGTCTTTGAAGAACAGGGATTGTGATACTGCGATTGCTGGTGGAACGAATGTCATGACGAACCCGGATAACTTTGCAGGCCTCGATCGGGGTCATTTCCTTTCGCGTACAGGAAACTGCAAGGCTTTTGACGATGGTGCTGACGGTTATTGCCGCGCTGATGGAATCGGTACCCTGATTCTCAAACGCCTGCCTGACGCCATCGCGGACAGTGATCCCATCTTTGGAGTCATCCTGGGAGCACACACGAATCACTCAGCAGAGTCTGTCTCCATCACCAGACCTCTTGCAGACGCTCAGGAGTATCTCTTCAAGAAGCTCTTGAACGAGACTGGCATTCACCCTCACGATGTTAGTTACGTCGAGATGCACGGCACAGGGACCCAAGCTGGCGATGCAGTTGAGATGCGCTCAGTCCTCAACTCATTCGCTTTCGATCACAGCCGCCCGCGCGACAAGAGTTTATATCTCGGTTCCGTCAAAGCCAACGTCGGACACGCTGAATCTGCCTCTGGCGTTCTCGCCATCATCAAGGTGCTGCTCATGATGCAGAAGAACACCATCCCTCCCCACTGCGGCATCAAGACCAAGATCAACCAGGGTTTTCCCAAGGACTTGGATCATCGTGGTGTACGCATCGCTCTGAAGGATAGCGTGGACTGGTCTCGGCCTGAGGGTGGTAAGCGGAGAGTGTTGGTTAATAACTTCTCTGCTGCTGGTGGAAACACGTCCTTAATGCTCGAGGATGGCCCTGCTGTTCATCCTGCACGACTGCATCAAGATGGAGATGCTCGAACTGAGCATGTCGTAGCTGTTTCTGCACGGTCTACCAAGGCTTTGGAGGAGAACCTGAAGGCTCTTGAAGCTTTCATCGCCAACTCTTGGGCTCCGGAGGGCGAGCTCCTTTCTCAGCTCTCGTACACCACTACAGCTCGACGTGTGCACCACAGTCGACGGGTTGCCTTTGTCACCAACAGTCTGGACGATTTGAGGAAGTCTCTTCTTACGGCGGCGGCGGCTGCTGGCCAGGTTAAGGGTATCCCTGCAGTGTCTCCCAAGGTTGGGTTCCTCTTTACGGGACAGGGAGCGCAGGAGACTGCCATGGCCAACGGGTACTACAGGAGCTTCTCATCTTTCCGATCGGATATTCACCAACTTGACTCTATCGCAACTCTTCAGGGTCTCCCATCCGTTCTCCCTCTCATCCACGGCACAACTCCCGTTGAGAATCTCTCTGCAGTTGTAGTGCAGCTGGGAACATGCATCGTCCAGATTGCACTCGCTCGTTTCTGGATCAGCCTCGGCATCACTCCCCAGTATGTCATTGGCCACAGTCTGGGCGAATATGCTGCTCTCCAGATTGCAGGAGTGCTTAGCGTCAACGATGCCATCTTCCTCTGTGGTCACAGGGCAGCGCTTCTCGACAAGAAGTGCACTGCCTACACCCACGGTATGGTCGCTGTCAAAGCACCAGCGGATGACTTGAGACAGCAGATCTCGTCTGGCTTGAAGGTTGAGATTGCTTGTGTCAACGGGACCGAAGACACTGTCCTCAGCGGCCCCAACACTGATATCGAGGCCCTTTGCGGGAAGTTGACACAAGCTGGCTATAAGCTTCACAAGTTGGAGATTCCCTTTGCCTTCCACTCGTCCCAGGTCAATCCCATTCTCGACGATCTCGAAGAACTTGCTTCTCAGGTTCAGTTCCACGAGCCCAAGCTCCCCATCGTCTCGCCTCTTTTACGCACGCTTCTCACTTGCGATACACTCGGTCCTCAGTACATCAGACGTCATTGCCGTGAGACTGTCGACTTCCTTGGTGCTATCAAAATGGCTGAAGCGCAAGGCATCATGGACCGAAATGGCATGTCTATCGAGATCGGAGCGCACCCTATCCTCACGAGAATGGTCAAGTCGATCATCGGCCAAGAGTTCCGATGTCTTGCTTCTCTCCGCCGCAAGGAGGACCACTTCAAGACTCTTGCTGACTCTCTCTGCGCATTGCATCTCGCTGGCTTCTCTGTAAACTGGGACGAGTATCATCGTGACTTTGCTTCTTCTCGCAATGTCCTCCAGCTTCCGAAGTATAGTTGGCAGCTTGCGAACTACTGGATGCAGTACAAGTACAGCTGGTGTCTTACTAAGGGTGACGTTCCTGTTGAGAACGGTCCGGTTGGTGCAGTCGTGCAGATTAGGGCACTGAGGCTCAGTGATTCAGTGCACAATGTCATTGAGCAGGTTCATGGTGACAAGAGAAGCTCTATCACGGTTGAGTCTGATATGCATGACCCGTCTCTCTTGGCCATCGCGCAAAACCATCGCGTCAACGGTTTGACTATGGCCCCTTCGGTTAGTCCCCTCTGCTTCGAGCTTCTGTTAGATTTTATCACTGACCTCACGCCAGACTCTCTTTGCCGACATCGCATTCACTCTCGGCAAGCACCTCATCCAGAACCACGGCCTCGACACACAATCCAACCTACCATCCATCAACAACATGGCTGTCGAAAAGGCTCTCATCGTTGGAGAGACTGGCCCTCAACTATTCCGAGCATCGCTCGATATGGACTGGACCACCATGCACGGCTCAGTTCGTATTTTCAGCGTCGGTGCAAGCGGAAAGCAGACAACCCTCCACGCAGTCTGTGATGTAGCGGTCGAGAACCCAAGCTCCCACCGTGAAAGCTGGCAGAGCCACGCTTACCTCATTCAGAGAGGTATCTCGCAGCTTGTCAAAGGCGCTGGTGATGGAACTGCTCATATGATGCGTCGTGGTCTCTTGTACAAGATCTTCTCCAACTCAGTTCAGTATGGATCTGCTTTCCAAGGTATTGAACAGGTCTGGTTCGACAGTGAAGGCCTCGAAGGAACTGGCAAGGTCTTGATGCCATCTGGCAAGGACACCTTCGCCCTCAATCCGTACTGCTGCGACAGTTTGGGTCACATCACAGGCTTCATCATGAACTGCAGTGATAGCTTGGACCTTGATGACCACGTCTACATCAACCATGGCTGGCGCTCCCTTCGCTTGGTCGAGCCTTATCAGTGTGACGTGCAGTACCAGACATACGTCAAGATGCAGGCGGTCGGCTCTGATGATTCGACGTACAGTGGTGATGTGCATGTGCTTCGTGATGGTAAGATCATCGGTATCTGTGGTGGTGTCACCTTCAAGAAGGTCGCTCGCAAGGTGCTGGAGATGCTGCTACCCAAGCCGTCTGGTGCAAAGGCCAAAACCTCTGCTGTCAAACATATTACCTCTGGGCCGGTTAGCCACGCAGTTCTGACTCCCCCGTCAACCACCGGCACGACATCACCTCCCGAGCCAGTAGAGTCGCCTGTTGGTTCTGCTTCCGGACTAGTTCAGAAAGCTCTTGAGATCATTGCCGATGAGATTGGCGTCGACATGTCTCAGCTCACTGACTCTACTCTCTTGGCTGACCTGGGAGTCGATTCGCTCATGTCATTGACTATTCTGGGTAACTTCCGTGAGGAGCTTGACCTGGACATACCTGCAGCGCAGTTCTACGAGTTCTCAACGGTTCAGGATCTCAAGTCCTTCCTTGGAGCCAACGACCAAGACTTCTCAAGCTCAAACTCTGAGGCGGAGAGCTCCGGATCTACAGCCGCTTCAACATCTCCGAGTGATCATGGAGATGATGCCATTGAAATTGTCAAGCCTGTCGTGGCTGAGATACCTCGCTCAACCTCTACAATCTTGCAGGGCACCAAGCACTGTTCCCGAACCCTCTTCCTCTTCCCTGACGGAGCTGGCTCAGCAACTTCTTATGTTACCCTCCCGTCCATCTCGCCAGACATGAGAGTCATTGGATTGAACAGTCCTTACCTCACCAAGCCGCATGAGTTCAACTGTGCTTTGCAAGACATCACAGGCTCTTACCTGAACGAAGTGCGTCGACGCCAACCACAAGGCCCATATCATCTCGCCGGTTGGTCAGCAGGAGGTGTCTCAGCCTTTGACGCCGCTCGTCAGCTTGTCTCTGAGGGAGAAGTAGTTGAGAGCCTCATCTTGATTGACTCCCCTAACCCCGTTGGTCTCGGCAAACTGCCAAAGCGTATGTACGACTTCCTCGAAAAGTCGGGCATCTTTGGCGCTTTCGAGATGGGCGAGGAAGCTCAAGCGCCGCCTGATTGGCTCTTCCAGCACTTCTGTGTGTTCATCGAGGCCTTGGATAGGTATGTTCCTGAGCCATTTGAGCATGGCATGGCGCCCAAGACAACCATCATCTGGGCTGCGGACGGCGTGTGCAAGAACCCTGATGATCCCCGCCCGGAGGCACAGCCTGATGATCCGCGGGGAATGAACTGGCTTTTGAATAACAGGGAAGACTTTGGGCCCAATGGTTGGGATGAGTTCATCGGCCCCAGCAACATCAGCACAATGGCGATTGAGAATGCCAACCACTTCACGATGATGAGGGAGCCAATTGCATCGGCTCTTTGTGCGAAAATTCGGGAAGCGATGGGAGTAAATTGAGAAGTACCTTGAAGCGGCAGTGTTATTTCTTTTAGATATTATAGTTGCTTTCTTTTAATGATAAATTGGTATTAAGTTTATGGACTCCCTCGGTTACACACCTCAGGCCCCTACTGTGTCAGTGCACTGACGTAAGTTGGTGCCGACCCCAACCCAACTTAAGTACAATTACCACGCTTGGTTTCCACTTGTTTAATCGTATGAATTCGGGTCTCTTTCACAATTTCTTCACAGCATGACCACTGAGCAGAGCCGTGTTAGTATACCCACCGTAAAGGACGGTGAAGAATGGCCCTTTTTCTTTCGAATCTACCTCAACTGCGTCACCTGGACTCTGCGCAAGCTTGTATCATTTCTGACCGGTCTAAATGAGGGTCATGATCTGGAAGTTAAAGTCAACACCCCAGGATTGGGGGCGGGGTACGTTATATGCAACGTTTGGCTACCCGGACCTACGGACGAAGTAGAACCAAAACATCCACTGGTGTTGGTGCTGGAAGGCGGTGGTTTTGTCTTGGGACATCCCAAGGATGGGCGATTGAATAATCGTCGACTTGTTGATCAGGTATGTAGCCTACCATATACACAGAGATCACTCAGACCTAACACCAGCGCAGACGGGAGCTATTGTCATGTCGGTCGATTACGCCAAAGCACCTAGATACCCTTATCCACACGCTTTGCTGCAAGCTTACGAAGCCCTTCGGTGGGCTCTGACATTGTCAGCTGCCCGTCAAGGTATCCATGTTGATCCCCGCCGGGTGGCAATCGGAGGAAACTCTGCCGGTGGTAATTTGACAGCAGCTCTGTCTCTATTACTATCCTTTCGAAGTGGCCCTTGCTCCATCTTTAGAGAGAGCCTACCACTGGAATTCAAACAGGTTTTACACTTCATGCTATATCCCAGCCTTGAACTGCGCTTGCCGTACGATGTTAGACTTGCCCGGTCTACAACCGACGCCCAGAAGCACAGCCTACCCGCTTGGATGGCCTGGGCAATGGAGCAGTCGTATTTACCGCCGAGAGTCTGTAAAGACGAGATCTTTGTATCTCCCATCACTGCTGGTGTAGACCTGCTTCGTGAACTGGACCTTCCACCTGCTGTACTGTTCACTGGTAGCCTCGATTGCCTCAAAGAAGAGGGCTTCCGTTATGCACAAAATCTGACGAAAAGCGGCAAGGAAGTTGTGTTCCATGAATTCGAAGGCGGTACTCATGGATTCTCAGTCAAACCGCAGGATAAGAGTGCAGAGGCGCGGGTCATTTACGAGGAATGTTGGGCTAGAATATGTCATTCTCTTCGAGACGCTTTCTCTTAGTGTGAGTGAATCTAAGAGATAACTATTTCCAACGGGGAAAGTTGAACTGATGAATATCTCTTAGATAGAAGAGTGAATGTGACAAATTGCCATCACGATAATTCCGATCCTTCATGGGGGATAAATCGAACAAAGCTAGATAGCCGCTTTTCAGTAGAGTAGTAGACGGGATCAAGGTGCGCCATCGTTTGGATCATGATTGGACCCTTGAATCTATTGCCATATCTATAGATCGTTACATTGCCCTGCACAATCAGATAGTGTTCCCACCGTCGACTGGCCAACAGGCTCCTGTTACAAACGATGCTTGGTCGCTCAACAGGAAAGCAATCACCCCAGCGACTTCATCCGGATGCGCGGCACGATTAATAGGATTTGCTCTGCCCGTCGCTGGCTCTCCATTCGCGTCTCTTGGCACAGTACTCTGGGTCATTGGAGTGTCGATAAACCCTGGCGCGACTGTATTGACACGGATATTCTTGGATGCAACCTCAGCAGCCACGGAGGCACAGAGGCCGACAACAGCATGCTTGGAAGCTGCATATACAGGCGCCGAAGGAAGGGCTCTGATACCAGCTGCCGACGCAACAGTGACCTAGATTTCCATGATTGATCAGTTGTGCACCAGCAACAAATCCTGAATATCTTACAATGCTACCCCCTCTGTCACCGATACCAGATATCTGGGCTCGTAGGCAATTGAAAACCCCCTTTGCATTCACGTTCATCATCAGATCCCAATCCTGCACTGTTGAGTTGAGAAGAGGCTTTGGCTTAAAGATGCCAGCGATATTGGCAGCGCCGTCCAAATGGCCGAACCTCGAAACTGTTTTGTCGATCCAGTCACTGACTTGATTCTCGTCGGATACGTCTACCACAAGCGAGAAGACATCCTTCGAGATCGCCTCGTTTTCAAGGATCTTGACAGTGTTGGCAAGGCCGACTGGTTCCAAATCTGCCAGTGACAGCTTGGCGCCCTGCTTGTGCAACTGTACCGCGGTTGAGCGTCCAATGCCACTTCCTGCGCCAGTGACAGCAATCTATAGAATTGATAAATCAAATGGGTTTCAATGAATCAGAATGGTACTTACGACTTTGTCTCTAATTGAATCCATCATACTGCATAAAGTTGCTAAGGCAGCTCCGTCAAAGAATAATTAGTTTGCTTTATTACTGTTTTTAGGCTTGCTTAGATGGCACCTCCAGATCTAACTGATAGGTAGTATTTATGTTGATTAGGCTCATCTGTTCCGCAGGGCGGGGTAGCTGACTCGAGGCATGGAGTCAGGTAATTGGTGTTACGTTTATTACCGAGGAGCTACGCCTCGTTTCACTAGGGTCTTGACACCCTGTGGAATATATATACAGTGGTTGCCTTAATGAAGTAGTAAGTAAAACATAACTTAACAGCCTCTACTATAAATTCCCCGTCCTTTCGTTGAATTATACTTAGACTTCAACTAGACAAGACGGAATGGTCGGCCATCTCCAAAATGGTAGTTTAACAAAAAATGATGCTGTGTCATGTTATTCATGATGGTGGCATCTATCAGGCGGTGCTCCCCTGGTTGGATTTCTTCAGTCGCCAGGAGTATCAGACCACTGGTGAACTTTGTATGTAGCCACTCCACCGGCTGTATAAAAAGATAGTGGCTTGCTTTCTTCAGTCTCCGATCTATAATGCAGTCCATATCGACATCAAAGCCATCTTGTGATGGGTAGAAATACACCATAGAGAGCTTCGTACCCGCAGTAAGGTAGTCGCTGTTGTCATCATCCGCAGGCCTCATCCTCACCGAAAATGCAGTAATGACCATTGCACCATCGGAAATGTACGGATGCACTGCGTTTACATCTGCTCCCATCATCGAATATTGTCGCTCAACACACCTGCGAGGAACCCAACTCCGATTGGCGACGGCGTCTTGCCCAGTACTGGTCAATAGGATATTCGCCCCTAGAGCGCCGGTGCCCACCATTCTCTCCACAAGCTGGACAGGGTCGATTCTGTAATCGACCACAGGAAGCTTGTCCAATGCCATGGAAAACAGGCTGTAGTACTCATCCAGTTCTAGAGAGGCTTCTCGCCCGCGTACTTTGTCCAGAAGCACTGCCAGGGGACGTTTGCAGGCATTCGCGTCGATGATGGTACCATGACTGGAGCATCTGACTATTGCCCTCTGATATATAGATTCCTCTGTTGGGTCTGCTATTGTCGCCGACATGGCCACTAAGGTTCTCTTGTCCGTATGGCCTACCTCCATAGAGAGGTGGGGGAGGGCATTTGTATAGCTATTTCCAAATGGCGAACTGCATAAAATGCCCACAAGCTGTGAAGAATCGACCAGGGGGGCCGACTCTTGACCTGTCCAAAAGGTACATTGCTTGCTCATTATGGCTTCCTGCAGTGTCCAGCAGCGTTTTCTCCACTCGCAACGCTCCCATGTATGCTTTGCCTGATGAACCAGCTTTGGACTGTATACTCGGACCTTGGGACCCTCGGCTTTCAGCTGTGCCAGTTCGAGTGGAAACGTCATTCCAGGAAGGATCAAAGTACACTCGGCGTTGGAGTAGTAGTCCTTCATCTTTGGCACCTCGTTTTCTTTGTCCTCATAGCTGTCTTGATCTATGCACCATCGATCGACCCAGAAATATCGGCTCTTCAGCACCCCGTGGACTGTCGCGATGATCCTTTCCAGGTCTCCAGCATCATACGAATTCCAAGGGTATGAGAGTGCTATGTAGCTCTCTACAGGCTCATCCGCGGCTCTAGTTACCAACCTATCTTTTAGATCGACCTCGCTGCTCCGCAGGGCATCGTAAAATCTCCGAGGAGTGATCTTTACCTCAGACATATCCTCTCTTCTGTCTGTTTCTGCCAGTCCTCCTGGTAGCAGGCAACCGCATGACCCTCGATGGACCCCGCCCCTCGGGGCCACAGCATAATATGGTACAGCTCTGGAGACGAGCCCTTGCAAACGATTCAAGGTTAGACCCTGACTCCCGCCACATAGTCTATCAAGCGGCAGAAATGGTAGCACGGGTGCCGCAGTCTGTAGTTTGTTGGCGTCGTTTATTTCTGCCTCTAGACTCATCAAGAGTGCATCCTGAATCTCTGACCTCGCTTTTCCTAGCGCTTCTCCCATCTCCGAGTGAACACCAAGGAACTCCACACGCTCTAGTGCAATAGCAATGATGCTGAACACCTTGGCCAACGTGATAAAGCTATCGTGGCTCCACTCTGGTGGCACCTGTACGAGTGTCCTCTTCGTGTTTTCTTCCAGCACCACCTGCGTGACGCAGCCCGGAAATGGCGTCTTGATTAGAAGCCCCATGCTTAGCATAAACGCAATACCAACTCCGTTGGCATCCAGGCACACGCATGGGTCGACCGAGGTCAGGTCTGCCCTCCTTCTGCGTTTGCCAGGAATTTTCCGTAATTCCCATGGTTTCCTCTTCTCAAATTCATCCGTGGGGTCATCATAGTCATCATCACCAAGTTCCTCTGTGACGGTGATGCGCAGTCGACAGCCACGCGGTTTAGATGGCCACGATGAATCCGTCTGCATCGTGTGAACAATCTCATCGTCGGTCATGACGCCGCACAGAGTCGGCGTAGACATCATTCCCTTGATATCGAAATGAGGGCCAGGTGACTCCGGGCCGCTGCGAGGACGCATGAGATTGCAGTAGGCGACTGACATGTTTTCATAGTTGCGTTGGATACAAATTCGCATGTTGCGGTCGAAATACTGTTCGTCACCTGACATTGTGAGTTATACTCTCTTATTTCCTTTCTATAGGATCAAGGAAGTATGGGTTTAGGCTAAGAGAAAAGTTAAAGTTCTAGTGGCGTTATGTGGTACAAGGAAGAAAGCATCTAAGAGGAATTATAAGCTAAGTAGAAATTAAATGCAAAGTTGCGGTGTAGTATTGTGGAGCATGATGTTGATATATAACTCACTAAATTATGGGTGATTCTTTATCTAATCATTATTGTCATTCTTAGACTTAGCATTACGCCAGCGCCAGAATATGCTATACAGGCGTAAGCAGTAACAAATTAATCTTTTCAAGATGAATTACGGATGAATGAATTAGATAGCTTTCAGCTTCCAGGCTGTTATCATCGCTTCATTGATATGGCGCTATGTATTAAATATAAACCAGATGTGTATACATAGTTAACTCTTCATTTGAACAGGAACGCCTTGAATCACAGCATCTTTCTCACTCCCGTCCGATCCTAGGCCCATACCTAGCTTGATGGCTTCAGCCTCAGTAAATGACCCGAAGTAGTCCATGTCGTCAACAAGTCCCAAACCCGGGGGCGGGAACACACGATTGATAGCATAATGCACAGTAAACGAGATGGCGAATCCAAGCGGGAATGCAAGATAAAACAGTTCATGCCAGGCCTCGCCAACCTTGACTTTGTTGGGGGTCACACCAGCAGCAAATCCAGGCAGTTGAGTCGCAAAACCAAGGAACCAAGCAATGAAACTTCTGGGGTTGAAGCCACAGCTAAAATAATAAATGCTGGCTGGACCAGGATTGTAGAGATCGGACAATTTGAGGCGACGGGAGCGGATCAGCCAGTAGTCACAGACTTGAATGCCAATAATCGGCCCAAGAAAAACACTGTACGCAGATAGGACGGAAATGAAGACGCCGGCTGAAGAAAGAAGCTCCCATGGGCACATGGCAACGCTCAAGACTAGAGCAATGAAAGCACCTCGCCTGATGTTGATATAGGAGCTGACGAGACCGGCGAGATCCATACCAGCACTATATGCATTGTCAACGACGTTGATCGCAATCTGGCACATCACAAGGCCCAAGCCAGCAAAGAATGCCGCGGCTCTTGAACCAGATGAGTAGTCTCGGTCGAGCCACTGTTGGCAGATCAGGGCTAGATAGTTGATACACCGTTAGTAATGAGGAAATAAAGGAGAAGATGCTAAAGGGTTGGACTCACGAGGATTCCAGATGGCCTCACCCCAGATTCCCTGGGTGGCTGATGCTGCTAGGCAGCCAAAGAGAGGAAAGAGTGTGCCGAAAAAGCTGCAAATGCATAAGTTACTGCTCATGGAAATCCCAGTCGTTGATGGTAACTTACATGATAGAAAACCACTGCCCAAACACTTGATCACCAGGCTTTTGCGCAAATCGGGTGTAATCATTTGCATTGGTCAGTCCAACGGCTATGCCACCAATGACAGTTGTCACACCAGACGTGATAGCCCAGCCAAGGTCATGAGAGCTCATTGGAGTTGCACTCTTGGAAAGGAGAGGGCCACCCCCCTTAGCTTCAACTAGGGACCAGATCATGATGGAAACGAGTGTGACCGACGCGATGATGTTGAAGATAAGGAGGACTCTCTTGATCTTATGAGGCTGGATCCAGAGAACTGGAATCATGGCGACATTGAAAAGAATCCAGCCGACGAACTGCTTCGTATCAAGATGAGATGATGCAGGGAATACGTTGCCGAGTCTTTGGAAGCTGGGGAACATGGCAGATAAGATGACGGAGATGCAGAGACCGCCTGTCCACGACTGGACGGAAAACCAGACGAGACTGAGGATGATTCTCTGGACGATGGCGATGAAGGAGCCGTATGGACCCCAGATATACCTTGAAACAACAGGGAAGCCGATGTGCCATTCAGCACCTGTGTAGCCATTGAAGATTGCGACCAAGCTGATGATGATCTTTCCGATCAAGGTAGCTATAATGACCTGCCAGACGCTGAGGCCGGTGGCGACAAGAGAAGCGCCCAGCTGCCAGTTGGATACTATATGGGAGTCAGATTACGTGTATATCCATAAAATCAGTTCATGGTGGCTTACTGGCAACCTGGTTCACCAACCAGAAAGATATAAAAGTCGCGGTGTTCCATGTTCGACGCGCTGGCTCCAGCGGACGGATGTCGTCATTGATCCAAACATTGGAGACGGTTCTATCTGAGCTGGGCAGTCTCATCCAGGTCAAGATGGCTTTGAGTGACATGGTGTCAGGATAGTCCTTTACGTCGAAGCTGTGGAGGATATTGGAACTTGGTCTTATTGAGCTGACCCATCGAATCCCACCACATCCCGTGGGTTCTCATTTCGCTTTATGATATATCTTATCACTGTTGAACATGAACTATGTCTTAGACTTGGAGATAAGCAAGGATTCATTGCCACTACCTCTTAGCTACGTTACATTGTGCGAGGTCCGAAAATCTTCTGGGTCTTGTTTAAGTCTCACACTATAACCCATAGCTTCAAGAGGAGGGGTCGCTAGCCTACAGATAACGATTTGAAATCATCTTGTGTGACTTACAGTTGAGTCTTGTGTAACTCGATTCCAGAAAGAGAACTCATACCCGGTAGATGGAAGCCCGGAAGCCGGAAGCCGGAACCAAACTGCCGTATCACAAATTGCCTTGCAGACTAGGTAGTATTGGAATGAGGAGAAATCGTGTCTCATTTGTTGGTGAGATAGAGTTATAGATAGAGAGACAATTGATATACCGGTATAGCTCGGCATCAATTGCCGATTCGGCATTCCCGATTTGGACATGCCGCGGCATTTAGCCTGAAAAGTGACGATTATCAACACGTTCACTCGGACCAGAGTTGACCGAAGATAAGGCAAACCACTTGCTCGGGACAATTACGCCGTTTAAGCAAACAAGAAAGTTCAGAGGGGCTCATGTAACCCCGCATCGTTATCTTCCAGATGCGAGATATCCTGGTAAACCCCGCAGATGCATGTAACCTCGCGGTTCATGTAAGCTAACCATATTGCTCCGCTTTCGATGGCCAGATAATGGGAGCAATCGTCCGAGAGATGGTCTGTTATATGAGCAAGGCTTGGGGTATTCTGACTTATAAGTTTGTTTCAAGAGGGTGCTGCACAGATTTTAGATTTCAAACTCCAACCCTTGCCCGTCATGACTCTAAGTAAAGCTGTACGCATAGGAGTCGACGTCGGCGGCACCAACACCGATGCCGTCGCCATAGACGTTAACCTTGCTGCTCAAGGTGATGCCCAACGTGGCGTCATAGCCTTCAAGAAAACCCCTACTACGCCAGATGCAACTGCTGGAATCGAGACAGCTGTCAGAGCTGTCATTGACGCTGGCAGCATAGTTCCCCAGCGCATAGCAAGCATCACTATCGGCACAACACACTTTATCAATGCAGTCGTGGAGAGAGATGCCCGGAGACTTCAAAAGGTCGGCGTTCTTAGACTGTCACGCTCGTTTCTCCGAGAAGTACCCCCTTTCTCAGACTTCCCGCCCGATCTAGCAGCCATCATCAAGGGATATTGCGGGATCATCGATGGAGGCCTGCACATTGATGGGTCTCAAGAAGCGCCCATCAAAGAGGCCCAAGTAGTGGCCGAATGCGAAAATATCAAGGCAGAGAACCTGAAGGCGGTTGTGATCGCTGGCGTCTTTTCTCCGATTGACGAGGTATTCAAGCAAGAGAGCCGCGTCAGAGACATCATACTGCGAGAAATTCCAGGAATTGACGTCGTATGTTCTCATGAGGTGGCTAATATTGGCTTCCTGGAGCGTGAAAATGCCAGTATCCTCAATGCCGCTATCCTTCAATATGCTCGAAAAACAATGAGGAGGTTCAATCAGGCCAAGAAGAAGCTTAACCTGACATGTCCACTGTTCATTACTCAGAACGACGGGACCACTCTTGATGCTGCTGCTGCAGCTAGGATCCCCATTAGGACCTTTGCATCGGGAGCCACCAACTCGATGAGAGGAGCTGCATACTTGGCTGGGATCGATGCTGGAGGCAACTCCTCGGCCATCGTCGTGGATATTGGTGGAACTACAGCTGACATTGGCGTGATCCTTCCAAGCGGACTTCCAAGACAAGCCTCTGCCTACGTCACAGTCGCTGGAGTGAGAGTGAATTACTCAATGCCTCATCTGCACTCCGTTGGGCTTGGTGGGGGCTCACTTGTGCGCAACGTTGATGGAAAGGTCAAGGTTGGCCCTGAGTCGGTTGGCCATTACCTTGTTGAAGAAGCTTTTGTCTTTGGTGGCAGTACATGCACAGCATCTGATATTGCTGTTGCCCTGGGAAGAGCAGATATGGGTGATAGCAGCAGACTCGCTGGACTGAAACCTGAGTTTGTCCAATCTGCGAAAGACTGCATCAAGACTCTACTCGATGGAGCTGTCGACGTCATCAAGACCTCTGCCGATCCACTGCCCGTCCTTCTGGTAGGAGGCGGTGCCGTTCTTGCACCAGAGGATATCTCAGGTGCCTCAGAGGTCATACTCCCGCCATTCCACGATGTTGCGAATGCCATTGGTGCTGCTATCTCTCGCGTCAGCGGTGACGTTGATATTGTTCAGAGCACAGCCCACCAGACGGAGTCACAGGCTCTTGAGCGTGCCAAGAAGACGGCCATCGAAAGAGCTATTCAGGCTGGTGCCATTCCCGAGAGTATCACGATGGCGAATGTGGAGAGTATTCCGTTGCAATATGTGTCTCATCAAGTTCGAACCATTGTTAAAGCAGTGGGAGACGTCGACTTCAAGGCCTATGTGTCAGGACTGGAGCTCGAGGTTGGAGATGATGACGACGAAGCAATTGACGAACCTGAAGGGCAAAAGAATCGAGCTGTCAAGACTACCGAAGTTACGCCTCTGGACCCTTTCACCTACACTCCTACCATTAAGGTTAACGATGAGGACATCCCTGAATGGATACTCAATGAAACTGATCTGGCTTGGCTGGCTGATGGATGTTATGTGCTCGGCTGTGCTGGCGGTGGCACTCCAGCTCCTAGCTTCATCCAACTGCGGGATATTATACGACAAGGCCATACTATCCGTATCATCGACCAGTCTTCCCTCAAAGATGATGCCCTCATCTACTGGGGCGGCCATATGGGATCTCCCGCCGTATCGGTGGAGCGGCTACAGTCGACCGAGACAGTCGAAGCATTTAATGTGCTCATGGAGTATCTCGGCCATAAGAGTATCGATGCTGTCATGGGATTAGAGATTGGTGGTGCCAACGGTATGGAGCCGATGCTCGTAGGCTCCTCGCGGTTCTTTAATGCGCCTGTGATTGACGGTGACTGGATGGGTCGAGCATATCCTACATACTGGCAAACTACGCTTGCGGTACACAAACCATTGGAGCTCGTTCCTTGTGCCATCGATTCTGGTGACGGCAAGAGCATTATCATGACTCGAGCGCCAGACGACGAGATCGTCGATAGAGCATTGAGAGCATCATGTTCTGAGATGGGAAGCCGAGTCGGCATGGCCGCCAAACCTACCACTACCGAGTATGTGCGGAAGTATGGCGTGCTGAATACATGTTCTCTTGCTTGGAGGGTAGGCCGATGCATCGCCCGCAGTGTCTACAGTAACCAGCTCTCAACGGTTGCAGAGTCTATCATCAACGAGGCTGGTGGATCGAAGTCAGCCAGGGTGCTTTTTCGAGGCAAGATTGTAGAAGTCGAGCGGAGACTATACAAGGGACACTCGCACGGCGCTCTACGCATTGAAGCATTCGACGAGCATGTTGATGATGAAGAGAATAGTGGATCAACGAGAATGACACCTGTCGTCTCAGGAGGAACATTGCGAATTCCATTCAAGAATGAGAACATCCTCGCTGAGCATACCACTGCTGACGGCTCTCAAACCACGATCATCGCCTCTGTCCCTGATCTGATTGCTGTGCTGGACAATGGCTCTGGTAGAGCACTAGGCGTTCCGGAGTTCAAGTACGGTTATAGAGTAACGGTCTTGGGCATTACATGCTCACCGCAGTGGACGAGAACACCTTCTGGTATCGAGATTGGAGGACCGAAGGCATTCGGTTATGACGATGTTGTTTATAAGCCTCTTGGGGAGTATGTGGAACCTGCGAGTGTGATTAGAGAATATGCTTGATTAGAGGTGTATATGTATATGTGTCCCATTGAGGTAGTGAGAAGCTGGGCCGACGGAGCACCACAAGCCAAGATCGAGCCGCCAACTTCTTAATGTGCAAAAAGAAGTTATTATCAATTCGCGCGGGCTCGGTAGTATCGGTTCCGTGGAGGATGGCGTGCAGCTCACCTTGTACGCAACGACAATGCAATCGACTGGCAATACCAGACCTTCTCGACTACGCTATGATGGCTAGCCATTACAACAGATCTTCTGAAGAATTATGCCTTGTTTAAGTTAGACGTGTAGAAAGTCATAAGAAGGCGTTATAGAGCTTTTATCTATTCCTAACCATTTGCCGAACTATAATCCGGGTTCTAAGTCACCTAACCTATAATAACCATTATACGCGCTAGCTATGATAACCCTTATCGATAACTACCTACATACCCCGCGCCGGTAGTACAGTCTGCCGCTAACCCAAATATGGGCATAAAATCTCATGCTTGGACTTTGGTACAAAACAAGTCATCTATAAAATAC
Source organism: Fusarium sp. NRRL 25184 (assembly GCA_013755755.1). Classification (NCBI taxonomy): domain Eukaryota; kingdom Fungi; phylum Ascomycota; class Sordariomycetes; order Hypocreales; family Nectriaceae; genus Fusarium; species Fusarium sp. NRRL 25184. Next base: position 32,456 of record JABSSZ010000857.1, read on the forward strand.
TCGCCTTATTTCCACATCGAATGTAGGATCATAACAAATATCAAGAACTCTTCTTAAACACCCCGAAATATCACTTCACATTTGTTAAATGCCCTTACGAGCAAGAATCATGTCAAACAAAGCCGGAACACCTGCGACATGGGTAGTGGTTGGTGCTTCGCGGGGAATCGGTCTTGAGTATGTCAAGCAGCTCCTTCAGGCAGGACACCGAGTGATTGCCGCAGCTCGCAACCCGGATGCATCTGGACTATCGGCTGTGATTAAAGCTCATGGTAATCCAGACGATTGTATCGTCGAGCAGTGCGACGTTACAAGTAGCGAAAGCATCGATGTAAGTCCTTCCAAGTTATTATGGACATGTCTAATAGTTCCATGGGCAGAACTTTGCTGCCAGAATGAGCGCCCTCGTAAACAAGGGAATTAGACTCGACAATATCGTCATCAATGCAGGTGTCCTCAGATACCCCAATCGAGCAACAGAATTGTAATGCCCCATCAACAAGCTTTCCCCTAGACGTATAATTGCTAACTTGAGCTCCCAGATCATACGACAACTTCAAATTCCACATGGAAACCAACACCATTGGGCCCATCATATGCGCTCAGAAACTAGTCAACCTGAATCCTGATAGCCCTCCTTCCAAACTTATTTTCATCTCCTCTGACTCCGGTTCAACCGCCAACTTTTTGGCATATGAAGATGGGTTCGCAGCCTATGCGGCGAGCAAGGCTGCGCTGAACCAAATGCTGAGACACATGGCGCAGGAGCTGAAAAGACGCGGCGGCAAGTGGGCTGAGATATGTGTTCTTGCTCTCCACCCGGGAGAGGTGCATACGTGAGTATTCACTGCTCGAGTACTAAAGCTTGACTGATGATGACTAGGGACATGAACTCTGGCGAAGTTGGTCACTGGGATGTGGGAACCCTTTTGGAGCCGGATGAGAGTGTCTCGGGCATGCTCAAGGTGATTAGTGAGAAGGACCATAATGATAGCGGCACATTCTGGTGTTGGGATGGCAGAGTAAGTTCTCAATACCTGATTGAGTATAATACTAACAACTCACAGTCTTATCCTTGGTAACGAAGGTCAGCCAAATTGGGAGCCTTGTCAGTAATAATTGCCTTAAGAAATGAGTATAGATTCCTATGCCTCAGGGTTTGTGTTTTTCGTGGAAGAAACCACCAAACCAGCAGCGATTCAACGGCGAACCTGCTCCGTATCATGCGCAGCACTATCCTTGACTATTTCTCGAGCGGTCTCAAACTCCCAATCTTTATATTTATCAGAGCTATATATGCTATAAGGCAACAGGCAGCTCAGCTCATCTTTTAACAAGTTGCTTCCACTAACTGCCGGACGCTCTTGCGTAGCATGAGCCGCCTACCGTTTTCAGGCCCCAGTAACGTGAATTTGCAGTTGTTTGAGAAACAGTCCGAAATTAAAGCTAATGCTAATATAACATCCGTTGCTGAGAGCACTCGACTTAATTCATGTTCCAGATTGAATAAGTTGTAGGACCCGAGGGCTCTTGATATGTACGCGTATAGCCCCTTGACTGATAAACAGCATGTTTGGGGCTAATTAATCTGCAAGGCTCGCGGCATCTTTACCCGATTAATCAAATCGCTTATTGGTGGGTTTTCCGAATGTGGTCGTGCCGAACCATCGGGTCGTTTCATGAACCCTGTCATCGGGAGACGAAACCCAAAATGAAATGACCTTCATTAATATCCGATCATTGTTCATCAACATCTAACGCTAGTTTGTAGATTTTTGGCTGGTCTCCCTGTAGCTTGCGCACTGCTAAATCAGTGATTTAAATATGATCAGAACCCCGGAGGCGCATTGTAGATCTTTCGTGTTTCTATCTGTCGTTTTTGTTTGGTCCCATAACTGCCGTTCGTTTTTATTCACACTCTTTTTCTTTTTCTTTCACCATGCGTCACTCATTTGTTTCGGCATTGATTGCCATTGGTTCCGCCGTCCAAGCTGCCGCGCAGCTGAGTGGAAAGGTCGGACCTCTCACTAGTCCTTCAGCCAAAGCTGCGATCAAGACCTGCAACATTGTCGACTACGGTGCAAAGGCGAATGCCAAGACTGATAATGGCCCCGCGATTCAGAAGGCTTGGAATGATTGTAGAACCGGTGGTGGAGAAGTCTACGTGCCAGAAGGCGACTACGGTCTGGGTACATGGTTGACATTGACGTCTTCGAAGCCCATGTCTTTCCGTCTTGATGGAATTATTTACCGAATTGGTACTGAAGAAGGCAACATGTTCATGTTCAAACACCTGGAGGACTTTGAGTTCTACAGCAGTACCTCAAAGGGAGCTATCCAGGGTTATGGATACGAGTTTCACAAGAGTCTGTTCAAAATACACTCATAACTCCTTTTGAAGACACTGACGAAAGTAGACGATGAATATGGCCCCCGTATCCTTCGATTTTCCGACGTCAAGGGCTTCTCCATCCACGACGTTGCTCTAGTCGATTGTAAGTATCACCGCTCCTCAATCAGTGATAATATTAACAGATCCAAGCGCCCGCGTTCCACTTCTCCATAGATACCTGCTCCAACGGTGAAGTTTACAACATGGCCATTCACGGAGGTAATCGAGGAGGCCTCGATGGTATCGATGTCTGGGGAACTAACATCCAGTAAGTCCTATTCACGCTTCTTAGGTGGTGACACAAGCTAACTTGCTTTCAGTATCCACGATGTTGAAGTCAGCAACAAGGACGAGTGCGTCACCGTCAAGAACCCCTCCGATCACCTCTTGATCGAAAACATCTTCTGCAACTGGTCTGGCGGTTGTGCCATGGGCTCCCTGGCCACCGACACTGGTAACCATTACTCCCAATTCACTCTCCCAATCAACGCTAATCTAAACTAGATATTCACGACATTGAGTACAACAACATCTACACCCAGCGTTCCAACCAGATGTACATGTTCAAGTCCTACGGCGGTAGCGGCACTGTTAACAACGTTGCTCTCAAGAACTTCGCAGGCCACTCCAACGCCTACACACTCGATCTCGATGCCCAGTGGAGTTCCATGAAGCCCATCGCGGGCGACGGTATTCTCTACACCAACATGACCTTCTCCGGCTGGTCCGGAACCTGTGCTGATGGCCACCAGAGAGGACCCATCAAGTTCAACTGCCCCGCTGACGTCCCCTGCACTGACATGCAGGTCGATGACTTTACGGTTGGGAGCAACAAGGGCGATACTGTTGAGCACGTGTGCAAGAACGCTTACGGCTCTGGAGCGTGTCTGAAGGAGGGTGATGGTGGTGCTTATACGACTACGCTGACTGTTGATGTTGCCAGTGCTGCGACTCAGACCATGGATGGAGAGATTGAGAACGGCCTTGGTCTTACCGTTTCTATTGCGATCCCTACCATCAGAGCCTCCTTCTTCCCTGGTGTCGCTGCCATCAGTCCTCGCATGGCCGACGGTGCCAAGGCTCAGGCTACAGCCGTGTAGAGACTCCCGTCCCCGCTGGTTCTGAAACCACTGCTGACACTTCCACTGTAGCTGATATAACTGTCCTTATCGATATTACTAGTTCCTCTGCTTCGCCTGCTGTGATCGACGAGGTTACCCCCGTTGCCACTCCTAGGGCCTCCGTCGAAGCGCCGAACAGCCCCCTCCCCGACGAAAACTCTACTCTCGAGAAACCACTGGCCCATTGCCAAGGACTTCGTCTTGCAAGGCAAAGAGACGCCGAAACCTTCAACCCAAAAATTCGTAACGTTTTTTTAGGGCTGAGGCGGCTTTTTGGATGCTGTCAGGTTTGAAAGTAGACTTGATGTGGGGAGATTGAGAAAGTACTTTACTCCTGAGGATGGAGATCACGTAAGTTTTGAACTTAGGAAGCTTATATCACCACATTGAACTTAGTTAGTCTTGCATTCAGGTCAAAGTTAATTATACATTATTCTCCTCATACACATACTATATGTGATAAACATTCAGATGGCCAAGTAAAACTGTCGATGATCACGTTGGTGGCTGACTTCCTATATGCGCGCATCTTTCTTAAACGCCGCAGTATCAAATATTGCGGGGTACCTACGACGATTAACTGTGATAATGTTATGTGGTTACTAAGTTCAATGTGCCGGAATAAGCTCTCAACCACAAGTCTCAGCTGCAAATAACACATCTGGCTCACAACTTAGACATCGTACCAAAATGCCTAACCAATTAGTTATGTGGTTAAAAGAGGTTTCAGCCCCAACACAAAGGTAAAGTAACACATATAGGCAATATACTGTTTGCCCTCCCTGGTGTTACTTTTGTCTGAAAAGCTTGATGTCCTAATGGCTGTCTCTAAAATGGTATAAATATGAGCCTGCCTGCTGCTCTTCCGTCAAGATGATCCAGCTCGACGCACACACAACATTACTCTTTCACCTGTCAACGACGCTTTCGTGCAATCGCGACAAGATATTCGGCACAAACATGGACAACACAACAGACACGTCGACTGAAAAAAGTGCGGAAATTGTGCCAGACGGCGATATTATTCTGGTCGTCGGGCCAGACAAGACAAAGCTTCGTGTCAAATCTATGTTATTGATGGCAGCCTCGAAGCCCTTCTCTGCCATGCTCGGGCCAAACTGGAAAGAAGGCCATGAGATGCGATATCATCATGGCCTGTATGAATTATCGCTGCCGGATGATGCTCCTACGGCATTGGAAATTATATGTTCTGTTATCCACTTCCAGAACGATAGGATCCCTCGATCCCTCCCTGCTGGCGATGTCCTCGCCGTTGCTATCGCCGCAGACAAGTATGATTGCCTGACTGCCTTAAAATTCGCTAGCGAAGCCTGGCTCCGAGAAATGAAAGGGAAATCAGAAAATCTCATGCTTCTCACTGCCGCGGCGTACCTCTTCCGGAATGCACAAGCGTTCAAAGAACTCACAGCAGCATTGGTCCTCAACCATCCTGGTTCTTATCTTGGTCTCGGTGGGAAGGAGGTTGAATCTATTCTGCCATGGGAGGTACTCTGTATGTGTTTCAACGAGTATCTGATCTGATTATATAACTAACATGCAAATGAATAGACTTACTAGAAGAGCAGAGAGGGTTCGCGAGGCTAAATATGGCGGAGATTCTTATAAGTGGAGTGAACTCTGGGTGCTCCAGTTGTGGATGGACAAGCAAATATGCTTATGCATATATAAAGGAATTGCGTGTAGAGAATCTTTGGCCAGCACATTTCTTTAATACTTCTATCTCAAGGATGCTTGAGAAAATGAAGATTATGTCTGATCCGGTCCCTTCGGAACAACGCACTCCTTGTTCTATGGCGCGCTTCCATGGCATCCCGGAATACAAGCGTCATCTTAACACGGGTTGGGATAAGTTCAACAAGAGTATCGGCCTTTGCCTCGAATGCGTTCGTGGAGGGAGCAGGTCTATTAAGTGTACACAGCCCTCTCATAGTTCTCAGCACTAATTTATTGACATACAAGAATTAGTAATTTAAATTTTCAAATTATATACAAGAATGTACTGGTAATCTTCATCTCGTCGCCAGCCCGCCCCTCGCATGTTGCACTGGTTGTAATTCTAAAGTGGTCCAAGGCTCATAACTCCCCCAGCATTGGTCGGCCTGGACAGGGCAGTACCAGCAGAGAAACTGAGCAAAGGACATGATCAACCAAAAGCGTGCAAACCGGACCCTGGTAGCGTGTCTTACAACAACAAAGCCACTCCGACTATCGCGCCCAACGTAATCCACGATGAGAGCTTATGACTGTGAGCTTCTGAGACAACTATCGGTGTAGCATAGGGCGCGTCGTTAGACTCTGAAGGAACTTGAACATGGTGAGGAGGTGATGATTGAGAAGGAATTGTTGAAGTCTCGAGTTGAGGCGTTACAGCGCTTGTCTCTGTTGTCAGGCCATTTGGAGATGATGGCTGAGACGGATTCATCTGGGTTTTGCTGTCGGACTCTGATGAGCCTTGAGCTGGGACAGACGACTGTTTATTCCCTTTTCCTGGAATTGCATCTCCATTTGAACCCGCAGCTGAAGAAGGGGTCGCAGGCTGGTGCACTTTATAGCCTGGGTGAGATTCTTCGGGCAATCCTGTGGCTTGAGTAAAAGCCTCAGACTGGCCGGTCTTGGAGTCAGCTTCTGAGGTAGGTTGTCCCACCGGATTACTATTGGCACCAGCGTGTGTCTGATGCTCCCGAACCCAACCTGAAGGATATTGAACTATTGGATGTGTGTAGCTCCCACCGCCCGTCTCATACGCAGCTTTTGGAACTGTCAGTGTAACAACATCCTCTCCTTGAGTGCAAGCAACAGTTGTCATATCCACTGTTGGGTAAACCTGGTGCTTACACCCGCAAGGGCTGTAGAGGAGGGTAACTGGAACACAAGTTGTGATCAGAGAGGCAGGGTTGCTTGGGTTGACAGTAGTGTACGTAACAGTCGTTACTGTCTCGGCAAATCGGGTCGTGGTGTAAGCATGATCGATAGTTGAAGTCGAGTAAGCAGTGTGAATGGCAGTTGGTGTTGGGATGGACGTTGGCAGACGACTTTCAGATATAGTCTTTGCGATAGTGGAATCAGAGACTGAAAGTGTCTTTGAGCCAATATTTAGAGTTGTAAATGAGGAAAGGGAGTATGATGAGGCTGTTTGACTGTAGTATGAAAGACCACTTGATTCAGAAGTTGTTTCATAACCGTGGGTTCCTGTAGCCTGTAAAGAAGAAGAGGGAGGTGCGGAGGTCGAAGAAGATGAAAAATCGGAAGAGGATGAAACCCTTTTGCGATAGAGGGTTAAAAGGTGATTAGGCGCTATCGCACGGCGCAGAAGTCTTTGTCCGTCGCGGAGAATACCTCCGCAAATCAGAGTGGCATCTCCAGGGCATGGGAGATCGCAGCGTGCGTCCGATATGAATTCTGTATCGTCGAGTAGGTCGGCCTTATAACAGGTTCTAACAGACATTAGCTTAGGAAATTATAGATCAGAAATCGACAAATGAGGTTAGATGCGTCGCCAGCAACGGCTGAGACATCGATTGCTCAAAGCGCACTTCAAGCGGTACATAACAAGGAAAACTTACTCCTGATAGACACCAATGTACTCGCTTCCAACAGCCAAGGCGACACACTTTCGGGTAGTCATCTCTGGATCAGTTGCTACCTCCTTAAAAGAAGGATAACCCTCCAGGGATTTCAGACAGCCTGTGAAGGTATATTCACCCAATGCTGGAATGTTCCTTGCAGGAGGAGTCGATGAGGTAGAGGGCAAAGCAGAAGCCTCTGATGTGGACTGTATATCAGTTGAAAGCGGACTGGTATTGGTCAAACTGAATGATGTTGCTGTGGTATCTATTACCGTAGCCAAGGTCGTGATGGATGATGCCTCGCCAGTTGGCGTCTCTGTTGATAACGTCTCGATAGTCAAGGTCTCAGTGGTCGATTTCTTGATGCTTGTATCGGTGGGCAATGAGTCTATACTTGTTTCGACGGTAGTAGGCGTTCGAGAAGTTGACTCTTCAGCTGATGTAGATTCCAATCTGCTATCCGATGCAGACTCTGATACAGCTTCTGATGACACCGATAATGAAGTATCGGGTAGTGTAGATGGTAGAACTGTTGTTGATGATGAGATAGCTGCTAGCGAGGTTATAGCTGACGCAGTTGTAAGTAATGTAGACTCTTGTGTAGACTCCATTGCAGTATCCGATGTAGATCCCGATGAAGCGTCTGATAACGACGGAAGTGATGTAGATGGTGGCAATTCTGTTGTTGATGAGGTATCTGCTTGTGAGGTTACAGCTGATGTAGTTGTAAATGATGGCAACTCCAGTGTGCCCGCTGACGTAGTCTTTGACGTGAGTTCTGATGATGGCAATGATGATGTCGCTTCTGGGGACCCAGATGATATCGAAGCTGAAGAGGTTGTGTATAGTGTTGATGTTGTAGGCTCTGAGGTGGTATCGATAGGTATAGAAGTCTCAGATGACGCAGAGGTTGATACTGATGAAAGTACCTTAGAAGCAAAATGGGTGCCAGGAGTAGATTTAGTCCCAGCAAATGACTCAATTGAATCACACACGCTATAGGGAGAAGGATGGAAGTTCACAGCAATGCACCTGCTGTCACTATCGCACCGATCCAGGCATCCTTGCATTCTGTCTTCTTCATCGCGTCGATAGATAGACTCGCCAGTCGAGGAAGAATCGCAACTGAGAGTAAACTTGTTCTCGTTAGGGCCAGTATAAATACTGCCAGCCATTTGACTGCAGGAGAGCGGTCCTGATGGTGCTGTAGTTGACGCCGTGGATAATGATGTGGTTGTAGAAAATGCGGTTGAAGCTTCGGTTGTAGATGTGATAGCTGGTCGAGATGCCACTACAGCCATATCCTTTTCAAAGTCGCTCATGAAACCATTAAAACCATCATACAAGGTGCACTCGGACCAAGCGTTGTTGAACGTGACTGCGCGACAAGCCCGATTATCAACGCAGAATGTCATGCATTCTGTCAAGCTGTGCAGCTGACTGCTAAAATCGATCTGATTGCCGCCAGTCGCTTGCTTGCCGCAAAAGATTGAGAGTTTCACACCGTCGATGTAGGACGGATTATCGAGTTGATTGCAAGGTGTTGGGGCCGAGACGGTAGATGTTGTCGTAGTCGCGAATGTCGTAGATGTTGTCGCCGAGGATGTTGATGCGGAAGGAGTGGAATCCGATGAGGATGATAGATCAGACGACACAGATATTGAGGATTCTGACGAGATAGAGTCCGAAGTCGTTGATGAAGCAGGTGATGTAGTAGGAGCTTCGGATGATAACAAAGTAGTACTCGTAGCAGAAGCAGTTACGTATGTTACGTAAGAAATAGTCCCACGAACTGTTCCTGAAGCAGCCTGTGTCACGACAGATGTTGTTTCATACGTCGTAGTAGATACAACACTCGTCGTGTCATAGTCAACCTTGAAAGACTCAGCGCAGTTGTTGCAAGGTCGGGCTTTGATCATGACAGCAGTATCGCCATAGCCATCATGAAGATCACATACAGCGATCTTCAACTCCACGTATGTCTTGGGTAGCGATATTGAGAATCGAAGAGGTGGGGATGACCATGCGAATGCTGTATCGCCATTTGGAGATGGTATACCCCACGGCTCGCTGAGATACTTCGATGAAGAATCGAGCGGAGTCCCAGTCTCGTCCTTTGCGACATTGACACCATCAACGAAGACTAAAACCTTATCACCAGATCTTATTTTTGTCAGCCTGGGAGTTGATTATCCTATAAGCAAAACACTTACATAACGTCACAGCTTGCGATAACCATGTCGATGACTAGTGTCGTCGCCTTGGTCGGAAGAATGTTCAGTAGATATGAAGCTCCATTGTAGGAATCTGGACCACAATAGCTAGCGGTATACGCATCATACAAGTCGGTAGTGTAAGAGCTTGGGCATGTATTGCCAGGAGCTAATAAAGAAGGTGAGGCCAAGCTTCCAGTTGACAGAATGATGCCGCTTCCCATTCCAAAAGGCCCATCGGTAAAAGACCTGAGAGCTGAAGGGTCTCCAGAATAACCTGACGATGAAGAAAAAACATCTGTAGAGCCACCAAAGAGGATCCTTGCCAGCGCCAGTCCACCTGTTCCTGAAGCGGCAATGTTGATACCTGAGCAGAGGGGTATGAGCGACGCCCATATGGCCAAAGGGATTGTTTGTGGCCTCATGCTGGAGGGACAGCGATAACCCGTGTAAAACGTGGAGAACAAAATTAAGGTAGATACATCGAACACTGTAAATATCGCAGGGTCGGATAATTAGCCTGGAGCGTTCCCCTTTCCTTGGGGAAAATGTCTGTACGTCAAAAGAGAAAACCTTCCTGGTGTTCTGTTTATGTTGTAAAAGATCTAAATTAAGCGAGAAAACAGCTAATTTTGCAGTAATGATCTGACCAGCTGAGTCGGCCGCCGATGGGCTAAGTGGGCCATCGGGTGATATGCTGTCAAAGTTGATGGATTAATATTGAAGAAGTTGCCTTTTTCGGTTTACTGTTTAATTATTTCCGCCGCTAGTATCACCAGCTCATGCCTGTTGCAAAGCACGTTGGTTGCAAGCGAAAGCAATAGTGTCAGTTTCAGAGGGGCCAAAAACCAATATAAGACACGTCCTAAGCTTAATTAGGCTTAAAAATAAGCTTCAGCCAGCCACTAAAGCAGGCGTGTTCAAGATCGCAATACTGTTTGCGCGTGCCAAATCCGATGATTAACTAGTGGGAAAAGGCCTTTATGCTTTCTGTTATAACCAGCCGTTGTTATGTTAATCTGCATTAGATGTGTTTGAATATTTAATTATCTCTGTGATGGCGAGGGTTGAGATCTTGATGTTCTAGATCAGTCCTGGTGATGCATGACGCCAAGATGTTCTCGAATCCGCCACCAACAGCGATAGTTGGGCGCTATTGATTTTCCCACAGACCCAACATAAACGAGAAAACCCCTGAACTTCGCTGCCCCAATGCTGCGCTCACCGTATTTTATCTGATCCGGATAGTAAGTCAACGGGGAGTTTTGCCTTCCTATCCTCATGTACCTTTTTAGCTTTTAGTTAATTGTCTCCTGGTATACTTAATAAGTAAGGTAAATACTTTATTATCTGCTATTGCAAGGCTGATCTTATGCTGTAAGCTAGCAGGCAATAAGACAAGCCGACTCAACCATTTTTGTATGTTATAAGACGTGGATCGGGATTTCAAACAACAGCACATCCAGTAGTCGAGGATTTCATCCCAAGCCCGATTCCTGACTTTAAACGCTCTCACATGAAATAATTACTGAAATGGACTAATGATGAGCATTTAGCAGGACTTCCTAAAAGCCACTATCTAGAAGTCTAAACCGACCAGTTGGGATTTCAATCTTTTCCTGGTTCCACCAAACTGCTGTCTGAAGCAAGCTCCATCATGGTGATGCGACCTGATGGCAGACCAATTGCAACCCTGGAACGCACAGCATCAATAGCTACTGGCAAATCGACAGGAATCCACAGCATGCGTTCATTCCCTCTCATAAGCCATCGCATATCAAGACTCAAACCCCATCCAACGCGGTCCTCCTCTCCTTCTTGGAGCTTGCGAGCGTCCATAATGCCAAGCCAAGTGACGACATGGGAACCAGTGTTACTATTCAGGGAGGCATTTTCTAGACTCGAGCAACTGTGAACAGGGGCGCCCTGCTCAACCGATACCCTGGGGAAATACTCTGAGGCGTTGCACAGCAAATCTCGCTGTAGGTCTTCGGGCACAGCCAATTCCTCTTCCTGAATGTCATCATTCTCGTCTTCAACAGGGGCTTCAAATTCGACTTCCCAGGTTGCGTCGGGACGGAATGTTCCAAAGGTTTTAAGAAACTTCGAATCATTTGAGAAGAGGAGAATATCGAAATAACCCAGAAACGATGTAGGCCGTTTCATAAGCTCGGTTCCCGTAAGATTCCAAATTTCTATCCTGTAGTTCTCTGATGCAGCATATCCGCAAGTTGCGGTATATCTTCCGTCAGGGGAAAGAGCAATATGGCTGAGTTGGGATGAGAGAGGAGCAGAAGTTTCTAAGTCCCTAACTAGGTAAGATCGTGCGTTTGTATCCAGGTCCCAGATGACAACCTCCTGAAAGTCAATTGGCATTCCAACTAGTCGATCATTGCGGGCGAAGGTAATCCAGTCAAAAATAGGAAGGGACTGGGAATAGTATCGAGTTGGTCCCTCGCAAGTGGCGATGCAGGATCCTGATGCCACATTCCAAATTTTGGATCTGTCCGTTTTCAAATGCGAGACTATCATCTCCCCCTGTGGAGAAAAGGAGAGCCTCTCAATAAGGCCCGTGTCGCCATCGAAAAACTGGGTAGGATGGTATGGGGGCTCTTGCCCACTTCCTGCGTAAGATTCCTGAGAATCTGAACTTGAACAAGCAGCAGAGATATCCCACAGCATCATGTAACCTCCCTGTGTGCTTGAAACGAGCCACTGTCCGTTTTCATAGAACGATAAACCGTCCAGCTCATTTATATGACCATTCAGTGTCTTGACACATATCCCTACATCATTCCATATTTTAATACAGTGTTCCCAACAAGAGGTGGAAACTAGCATACGACCATCGGGTGAAAACAAAACGGCATCCAACCGATCCTCGTGGTCTAGAGTTCTCTCACAGATCCAATCACCCGTGACGGATGTATGCCAAACCTTAACAGTGCCATCCTGGGACCCTGTTGCGAGCCGCTTTCCATCCGATGAGCAGACCACTAACACTAGTGGTCCACTATGACCTTTCAGGGTTTGTTCGCAACGACCGGTGGCTATGTTCCAGATCTTGGCGGTCTCGTCAGCAGAACCCGTCATCATCCTACCATGTGGTAAGAATGCGGCTTCTATAAGGAACCTGTAGGGATCCACGATGCTCTGGATATGTTCACCAGTATTCCAGTTCCAAATATTCCAGCATGACTCTTCAACGCTTCTGAAAGTTGCCAGTTGCTCATCAACCGGCAAGAATACAACCAAGTCAGCCCTGGCGTCGAGCTTTGCTATGCAGTCCATTTTTCTTGTCCCAAGGTCAAAGATCTCGACTTTGTATGTACTGCCAACAGCCATGTAGCTGGCCAGAGGGGAAAAGGCGACTGATCTTGCTTGTCTAAAATCCCTGTTGATGGAAAACATGCGATCTCCCGACATTGTATCGTAGATTACTGCCTTCATCTCATAAACTGAAGCCAGAAATTTGCCATCTGGAGAATGGGACATAGCTAAGGACTCGAGTTCGGTGACACGTGTCGTTCGAACGAGGGCCTCCCAGTTATCCTGCATCTCTGGACCACTCGCAATCCATTTCGGAGTTTGACAATCAAACTGATTTCGTATTTTGCTGTATTTTGGGCTGAACAAAAGTGCAGAAGCATACACTTGAAGGGGCGCGTTGTCTATAGCCTCTTTGTGATACAGAATAAATCGACGAGCATCTTGAACAAAGGTAGCTAACTCAGTTGTCCTGACGTTGACCAGAGCAGCTTCCAATTTCAAGATTGATTTTATAGCCACAGAGAACACCCTGAGAAGGCTAATAGCCTCTAACCAAGAGGTAAACTTGTTCATAAGGAAATGAAGAGCCCGGGTCAGAACTTTGTCATCTTTTGTGCTCACAGAATCCGAATCTATGAGATGATCTACCCAATGAGTACACAAGTACTTGATGGGAAGCAGTGGATCGGGATCAGGTGCAGAAATCTCATTGACGAGTGTTCCCGGAGATTTGAGTCGGTAAATATTTTGCTCCAATTCATGTCCCATGACTTTCAAAGATCTGGAAAAGATGACGGTGTGATGATGCTGTGGTCCAGATGGCATTACTTTGTCGATACCTCGATTGAGCAGAAACTCTTTGGCAGACTGATGAACGAAGTAAATCACCCCATCGCGGTAAGCCAGAAAACACGCACATGACTCGATAGCGTCCTTCACATCAGTCTCATCATACCCAGCCATCGAGCCAACTAGATTTATCATCTCCTTCGATGCCAAAGGCCGATATGCGATACAAGCTGTAGCAAGTATGCTTTTGAGCCGATGTGCTTCCTGTGACGTGACAACTTTATCCATCATAGTGTCAAAGAGATCATTGAGTCCCTCCGGAAATCGCTTAAGCTCTTCAAGGACTAGCCTTTTGCTGAATCCCGAATCGCTTAAGCTTTGGCAGACTAGGGCGACCCAGAGAAACGTGTTATCTGCCCGAGACACCATGTACTCATAAACCTGTCTCATGAGGTTGACGTCGTTATCCCACTTCTGACCAAGGCGGTTTACCCTGATCTGAATATATGCCTCGACAGCGCCGGCTACCGATTCCGTGTTCTTCTCGAGTTCGAGGGGAATTAGTCCCCGTGTATCTCTAAGGCCTCGTGCGATTTCAGGCCAGTTTCGACTTGAAATAATCCACCTGGCGTTGCAAGAGCGGGAAAGATTACTAATGAGCGTGATAAGACTATCCCTCCCAGACTTGCATTCATCGAGGGCGTCAACAACCAGCACTGCGTTTTGCATGCTTGGGTCTTGCAACAGTTTGGACAGAATCTCACTGAGTAAAATGTTGCTGTTCTTTCCGCTGAAAAGTTTATCTTTCCTCTTGTCATAGTAGGGACGAACTTCTGATATTAGCGATGGCTGCTGATCGAGGAGGACGTAGATGAGGCCACGCATGACAGCCGTATCATTAGACAAGTCTTCGTCTGTTACTTGACAGAAGAAGTAGGATATAGGTCTCGGAGACTTTTTCAATTCATCAATGATGCCGCATAGCAGCATTGTTTTTCCCTTCCCAGGCTCGCCGTTGATCCATAAGACTCGACTTGGTGGATCATCGAGTTTCTTATAGGCATCATGTTGTAATACCCAACTGTAAGACTCCCATAGTGGAGCCCCTTTCCTTGTTTGAATCTCAATTTTGTCCAGTTGAGGATCTGTTAGTTGAAATGCAGCGAAACACTCCATGTTTTTGGTATCCCGCTCTTCCTGCTCTCTCCTGTCTCGTGCTCGTGCTTCTTGCTGAATAGTAGCACAGATGTTTTCAAGTAATGCTTCTTGAGACTTAGCAATATTGGCGATTCCATTAAGCCATAGCTTCATCTCTTCTGTGTTATACTGCTCAAAGTCCTGTCGAAGACTGATCTCGCCGTCCTTGACATCCTTCAGCTTTGTGGCCCAGTCATCCAGCTTGAGTGTGTCCCTGAGCAGGACAGATGCCCAGTTCCGGTAATAAAGACAGGCGCTGTAAATCTGGAATAGCAATAGCTTCTTATAGAACTCAACAACTTGACTCTCGAGTTTGGATCTCAGGACAGATGCATCAGCATTCGCCCTTTCCGCATCAAGAATGATATTGGCCAAATTCCAGTACCACTCCATTCGTGACAAAACGTAAGTGATGCCCTGTCGATTCAGGCCTGGTTCTTTCATTGGATTTGCAAAGATCTAGAGTTTGTCAGCGTGTATCCCATAGCTGTTTACGTGATTATACCTCCAGCCCGACGGATATGCCAGCCCAAGCAACGCCAGCCTCAGGCGAGGCCTTAACAGCTTGATCAATCACCCCTTTAAAATTCCCTATAATGTCGAGACTGTTTGAAACAATTTCTTTGTAGTGGGCCATCTTCTTAGACCTCTCCAATCCCATGTACACTACCATCCACATCTGACGTGACTTGTCGGTTTTGCAATGTTCCAAGTCCTCCATCTCATTCTCAGGGATATTCCCCCACTCGTTTTTAATATTTTCAATAATTTCTTCGTATGCCTTTACTCTGCTGGGTTCCTTCTCTTGGATGCCATCGTAAGCTTTAGTCCACAATCGCTCGGGCACGCTCAGTGGTGGAGAATCCGGCTCATGTGCTGATGAAGGAGAGGTTGCCTGATTGATTGTTGGTAGTGGTGCTGAGGGGGGTGGCGACTGGGAAATTGAAACGGATTCGGGCTGAGATGGAGGGAGGATTGGCAGGTCAGTAGGTGACAAGGTCGTTGTTGGCTGACTCTCTGATGGCTGGGCCGAAGAGTTTATCGGTAGGGCCGACTCGGCCGAGGCTTGGGCTGTTCGAGTCACTGGTTCGGCATCTGGATGCGAGGGTCGCAGCTTTTTCTTCACTCTCGAGAACAGATCCTTTGTTCCTTTGTTAGGGAAGGGCATCTTGCTTCGCTTTGTACAGGGATGGCCGTGATGATTGAATTGGGAGGACAAAGAGCGTGCGGGGAAGTCGGATACTCTTTCAAAAATGTGTTAGCTGGGCTGAAACCTGCATATCAATATGCAACGCTAAGCTTAGTAGGCTATTAGGAAGACAACTTAATGCCCAACTGGGAGCTAAAGTAAATAGTATTTTTAAAGAATGCTTTATATAACTAATTATTTTTAATAAATTTTAATATTTTATTTAATATTTTAATATTTTAAGTTTTTAAAATTATATTAAATATTATTATTCATATTATTAT